>JABASI010002516.1:0-19444 GCA_019776505.1 Tomocerus nigrus
ATCCAGAAGACTGGGAGCTTCTTGCTATTCGTCAACTCACACACTCAGGCAGTCAGTTGGGCTGCGTTGACTTGACTCTTTTGTTCTCTCATTGTTTCACTGAGAATTGCGTTTTGCTGGTTAGTTTCTTGGACTGGCCTGGTGGTTCGCAAAGCCAAAGCCTTCCTGGAGCTTAAGACGAAGTAAGACCGCATGTAAAAATTGTGACCAACAAAAACGATAATCCATATCTAAATGCGATACGAACTGCGTACATTTCCACTTGAACTGATCATCGAGGACTGAAACTGTTCTCTTGCTAATAACTTGTAGATTTGCACTTCCAACCTTGTTTAACTCATTAATTAGACTGAGAAAAATCAGGAGTAGTAAAAAGAGGAGTGCTACAGAAACGGCTGGAAAAACCGGAGCGGATAAGTGTCATACTTAAGTAGGAAAGGATTCATGTGTACAAATGATAAGTTAATTGGCGATTTATAACGAATCTCAACTTGACAGCAACAGTTTCTGGTGATATAATTGTAGCCACTGCAAATCTCTTTCCACATTGCATTTGCACGGTTGATATCTGCCGCATGGAAAATGCATGTAAACGATTACCGCTCAGCGTAAATTCACTGTCAATCCCAATAGAAATTGAATTTTTTAAATAAACTTTTCCCACTGTCAACTGTGATGGATATGTACCTGTACCTGGAAACAAATTAAAGTTTACCTACCTATGTGAATACTGCTACTTCTCGGATTCTTTTTCAAGGTAAGGTTATCTTCAATTGAATTTCATTGTTTTTTAGTCAACCCACTTTTGCTAATAGTGAGAGAAAAGTGCTTCCCTGGTTTAAAGTAATTTAACTACGTGCTCTAAACATTAATTATCTGGGTTAGCAATGCCATTACTGTTACATTTTCACTTCATTCCGTATAATTCACAATTTAGCTAAATATTGGATTAGTTTCTATCTCTATATTCTCACTTTTCCTATTCACTCTCTAACCATTTGCACATTATAGTCGTCATTTTTATTCTGGCGATTTTTTTGCATTGTTACGTAATTCGACAGAGATTCCTTTCCATGTAAGCTGGATTGCGTTGTAGTAAAATAAAAAAGCCACTTTAAGACAATTTCGCAATGCATTGTATATAGTTTGGACAGGAATCCTTATTAGCTTATCATATACTTGCCAAATATCAGTATAAGTGAATTTACATGAAAATCAGTACCAATGCACTGAATTTCAGTGTTTAAGACAGAGTTTACTTGCTAATACATCATTTTTCATATGGAATCATATTTCATAATAGTTTAAACGTTTGGCAGGGAATATGTAGCAGGTATTGGGTATAAGTGGATTTGGCACTATATAAATTATGATTTTCAGTGAGGAGTAAGCAATGTTCGTGCTAACACGGCATTGCGTATGAAGCTACTGAGATATTTTTGGTGCCCTTGGCTATGGGTTTCATTTACTTACCACTAAACAAAGCTATGAATCTAAGTAAGTACAACGCGATAATAGTGTGACCTTCTCATCGGAAATGGTAATAGGTGGAATACTCACATTTACAGTTTATACCTTCGTTATGATTATGACATTTTATATCAATAGCAATTACATTAATGCCCCCATGATTTATCAACACTATGCTAAAGCTTAATTATATTGTTTTATTACTTTTTTTTCAATTTCTCTGAGTATATGCTGATCCGTAATTTTGTTGGTTAGTTTATAGAGTTTAACTCGTTCCCAGTGCTTTAATGTTGTTTACACGTCTCATAATGTAGATTGTGAGAGATACGGATACCGTGCTTTGCTTTTCAAATCACTACACAGACTTCTAAACGTCTAACAGGTAGCAATGAAATACTGCTACGCCATACGTGCACTAGTAGCGAATTGTCGACAATTCAATGCGGCATATAAGTCAGTGCTTATGTTTTAGGTAGGTAGGCATAGGCAATGAATTACGCACATGAAATAAATATAAAATATCCATAGCCAGACTTTAGTGCAGGTAATTCGATGTTGAGACATAGGAATGAACTTGAACAAAGTTAAGATTACGACAAGAGCTTCCATATCCATGAATTTTTTATTGTCCCCTTTAAGTTTTTACGAGTTTTTGATAATGAGTTTTCATATACTGTCTTCTTTGAATGGGTCTCTTCATTTTATTCCTTTTTCAGTCAGTGCATTTCATATTTGACAGTTACGGGTGGATTTAGCCATCGCAGCCCAGCCAATAATTACCTACATATATTATTCAAATGCAAACCAGGTTATTGAAAAATAAATATAAAATTTATGATATGCCATTCTCGTTTATTTAAAACAACACAATTTTCATTTACATGATAATGTGCTTCGAAATCCTTTATTTTCATGCACAGGTTGAAACCCATTAGAAAACTATTCTAGAATAAGCATAGAATAACAAAAACGAACATAGAAATGAGACTGTATCAATTAGTACAGAATCGTACAATTCAGTTCTCAACAAGATCAACTAACATTAAATAAATACATTGATTGAGTTAATGAAGTCCTTTTTGTACCCTACCAAAGAATAGTAATTCCGTGATTGGAAGCATAAAAACTGCGTAGTAAGAGCTGATTTAAAAAAATCTGGTACATCGAAAGTGATTTTAAGGGTTTTTCTATATAACTTCCCAATTGAAGTTACATGAATTGTATTTGTGCTATGAATACGAATATGAGTCAATTAATGAATATGAATTAGGGTGCAGGTACAATTGCAGAACAGCCTGGGAGTTTTGTCTGTATTATTTTACGTCATTTTGCAGGAATATAATGAGTAGTTAGTTGTCCAATTCATGTGTTCAACTCTATAGTTTCATGTGCTCATGAGCAATTCGAATTCAAAGTCATAATTTAGCCAGAGTAAAGAAAAACGAAGCATGTTGGCATTTGCCGAAGTTAAAATGCAATTGAAGCAAAAGGGAGAGTGCTACAATGCTACGGAACATTAAAATATCTAGGTAGTGTGTGGTTTTACCTGTGCAACTCCTCTAAGTTACATTTCCACAGACTATTCATTGTAATTTGCAATGTGATGGAAAAAATTCAAAGTCAAAGTCATAGTTAAAGTCAAACTCATGATTCAAATGATGAGAAAAGCCAAGAGTTAATTTAACATAATTTATGACAAAACTGAAGCTAGGAAGGTTCTACATAATATAATAATATAAAGGGACTTATTTTATACCTTTGTATAAATAACGTTTCACAGACCATTCCACTCCCACCTCCTCGTCCCACAATTATCACTTCAATGTTTATTTCAACATTAGGCTCTATAAAGCCAATGCTATTTTACAGTGGGAGCAACATGAGATCCTCAAAAAACCTCTAGTTCAAATGACCTATTTTTCTTTCAATAAAACTGAATTATAGCTGATTGCCTAAAGCCAGTCTGCTTTTGATGATCTGAATCGTCAAAATCCTTTTGAGGATCAAAACTAATTACAATAGTAAAATTATCTGAGGAATCTTTTCATCCGGCTTTTCGAATTTGACTTTTACCTTTTTATTATCTAATTTTATGCAAAGTTGCACAATAAAGTCGCACTAAGGGGTTTCTATTCATCTTATAAAAGTTTAAGTGATTGTAAAATTAAACTTTATTGTATCTACTGTGTCTCATGGCAATAATCCGAGACCTTACATGATGATTATTATTATGGGTATGCAAAATAACTCATTGGCATTCTTAAGTGCTTTCATAAAGTAATAAGTACTATTATTGAAAGGATTGCACAATATTACCCTATCACCGCATTTACAAAGCAGACGATAAGATGCACACGTAAATAACAATTTTTGGTTCAAGGAAATTTTCATGACGAATGAAAGATGGATTTATCTGTAATTTGCCTGGGAAATTGCACAGACTTGTATAGTTGAAGCTTGATTTTATTTCGAAAAAGGATTACCTAGTCCCTTTCTTAGACTCATTGCGAAAGTATTGTCTGCTAATTAAATTCATGGGCTAAAACCTATGATTTCCTATACTAATTACTATTTTACTTTGACAACTGACAATCAGACAAAGCAGGCGCCGGATGAGTTAAGTTGGGCACAGACAAGGTTAAGCCAAAAGACTAGATAGAGGCAGCTCTCCATTTAATTTCGCAGTAGTGAAAAGAAAGAGGAAACGGGCAGCTGCATTTTATGTACAGCTGAACGGAATCAATTTATTTAATTGTAAGCATTTATTTGTCAATAATTTAGCCACTCGAGACAAACGGAATGAGAATATGTTTACACGGGCTACAAAGAACATCTTTCAAGGAGCTTGTTGTTCGGCTCTTGCTCAACATTACGGTTAGGACATAGCTCCGTGTTATTAAGGTCTGAGACAAGACCTTACGTGTTACGTTGCCCCTGCCCTGCCTGCCTGCTCCCCGGCCTACCTCTTATAGAACTACCTCCTCCTGCCTGATATTCATGTAAATACTCTGCTCCTCAGAGACAACACGCACAGACTTAATTCCATGCCGCCTCAAGACACCAAACTACAATGATACACTTATTTCTCCTAACAAACTATGCAAATGTTCTTCATTCTGTTCGCTTGTGCTAGGATAAGAGCAAACTGAATTTATCTACAGGATAGCCTTATTTTAGTAATGTAGAATTGTTGGAAAACAAAAGCCTTGCGAATTACAGAAGCGCATGTAAATAAGTTGTGACTGACAATGAGCTAAGGGTAAATATTTAGACAATGCTCGTATGATATTGATAATGAACATGTAACCGATGCTCCTATGGAATAAAATCCTAATAATTATCTTTCCACAATATTATTACTATATCATTCGTGGACAATCTAAATACAACCTTTCTTTGCGATATATTACAATGCTGTACAAATCATCAAGGGATCCATTATCATGTAATTATAGTCAGAATTCCGTTAATGAAGAAATGTATTGTATAGCATAGTTGATGTATTTATTATTTCTTGTCCATACACATCACGTCCCATACAACAACTACATGCTTACATATTATGTAGACTTGTATGATTTATAGCGAGGTAAGTTGACAATGAGGATTATAAGACGGATACACGATTTTCACAAGAGAATCTCATCAACGAACTGTGGGATATTTGCTTATTTAGGTAACTACATTTAAAAACATGTAGTACGAGATAGATTCCTTTTCCCATTTAGAAACACCAGTAGCCAGTACTGGACGTCGACTGTAAAAACAATGTTTATTGTCTAGCTGGTTATAACTAACCTACCTGGGGATTCTAATGTTTTGCAACTAATAAGATAATATAGATATATTCCCGGAGTGTGTTTCTAGTAGTGCCATAATAATCTGTTGACCATATATAAATACCTACATGCTTTCATAATATCTCGAGCTACAGTAGCCTTGTCCAGTCAGTAGCTCCCGACACCAAAGTCCAGTTCTTCTAAGATTGCAGCTGGACTGACTGGATTCGCTGTTTTGCATGGCTGGCTGGCTGCTGTGCTGATAGCAAAAGTTCTCGTTGCGTGCAGATTTAATTCCGTCTCTACCCATTCCATTCCTAATATCTGTCTACTGTCTACGTACTCACTCATACACTTAGCCATCCATCGCACCATGCTATTTGTTTGCTTTCAGGAATCGGAGTCCTAACTTAAGAAACCAAAGCAAACTAATGGAATTTATCTACATGTGTACGAGTTGGGATTTGGAATAATACAGCCATGCTCCTAGTAGGTACCTTATTAGCTCCTATTTGAATTGAAATTGTTGCGTTTCAACTGGAGACGTAAGGCAAGGCAAAAGCTGACGGACAGACAGACAGAGCAAAAAGCTTGCACACACAATAATAATATTATCAGCGCAAACTTGTAGGAATCCCATTTGTTCCCATTTTCAATCAGCAAATCCTTTCTTTATAGCAAGCACAGCTTTTTTATAGGAAACTAGTAAGATATAGACGGGCATAGTTCACACCTGATGCACTTATTTGTAGATATTGTTGGTTTTTAACTGTGTGATGCTCATGTACATGAATAATTTAGAAAATCGTTAAAATTAATTATGTTGATTACACAAAGCTTAAGATTTTCGCATGCTTCTGCAGTAGAGCAGCCGAGTAATTCGTAAGTCGCATTGATATGCGTTTAGGCATAGCCAAAGTCAAGGTAGAGTTGTGTCTGTGTGTCATCATGAGGCTCCTGTGCTGTGTAGCATGTACACTACAGAGACGGATAAATGAAACAGATAGTGATACAACTCATTTTCTTGGAGAGTTAGTCAGAATGGTTATTACGAGCAAAACTCTCATCATTGTTAGCTGACTTCTGTCGGTATCGTGTAAACGCGAGTGGATAATGTAAGGTAAACCGGCTTTCTGATTTGCGTGAGAAGTCTTATTGTTAGCTCTTCTCTGTATTTACTTGTCTACAGTCAGCTCAGTTACGAAACGAACGAAATGAAACCTCTCTTTTGCCATCCTGACAGAGGCCAAAGTCAAAGTTAGCGAATTTGAATGCAATTGTCTGTAATGGACACTTTGGATTTTGTCACGATATCTGTCTGTACATACACACACGTACACAGACTACTGTATTTAATTCATATAATTTTAATATAAATATGTACCTGTAGCTTAGTAGGTAGGTAGGGTTGTTAATGTTATATCTAAGTAGTTTAGTAGGTATTCCTTAAGTATTCGCTACTTAGGTTTTCCGAATTACAATGCAAAGCTACGGAGTAAGGGACAAGACAGAAATAAATATCCCATTGTTTGCATTTTGTATTACTTTATATTACTACTACGTAGTGGCATTAACAAATCTTATCATCGTGGATTTTTTTCGTGTGCTGTTGTTAGTTAGGCTAATGTTATCCAGAAATGCTCAAGAATATGCTTTTTCTATATAGGTACGTATATTATATACTCAGGTACTTCCATAGTAGTAGATATGTAACAGAATCATGTTACAATAGAATCATGGACATGCAATATGCAATCCACGCACAGTCCTGGTTTTCTTTATTTGCAAGGAGAAAAATAATGCACGATATTATTTATAAATGCCAACAATGTAAAACGTAAGAAGCTACCTAAATAATATCACCTTTTATTACAATAAATATCAAAACTTATTATTATTGTAAAAACAAAAATGTAAAACACATGTGCTGTCAGTTATTCAATTCTTACAAAATAGTACCATACGTAAATTAGGTACGTCTCAATTACCTCCATTAAATAACGGAGATTATAGAATTTCTTGAACACTGGGTCGTAGTGGAAATCAGCTAAAACAAATATGAAACGAATTATCGAGACACTTTTATGTAGTATTTTTTGATATGTTATTTATTTCGAGAAATTCGGATCAAAATGGACAATTTTATTGAATAAGAAATAGACTGAAGCATGTGAAATGCTGTCTATGGTATCTTAAATCAAAATATTAGTTAGGATAAAATGAGAAAACTGGAGCCTTTGTCAGAATTCTTTTCTCCTTTAAAAACTACCGAACAAATTCCGAAAATCAGCAACGCAATTAGTTACATTCCCATACATTGAATTCCGCAATGTAACGAAGTATGTTCATTGCAATGAATGTAAATACGATAGTACATCAAGAGAATGAAATAGAAGATAAGGTGGCTTGAAAATCTATTAGGAAATTCTAAAAATACATTTAAATTATACAACACATTCATTAGTTAGTTCGTAAATCTATATTTGATATTTGTCAATTATTTTTTACGCGGTAATGGTAACCGAATAGCGAACACTAATTGGCTTGCTGTGTGTAGCAATAGTGAAACTTGTGGATATTTACAACGTTACAACATTTTGTAACAGTGAAGGTTTGAAAGTTACCAAGGTACATTAAAGAATCAGGACAAAATCTTTGCAGGGTTTTAGTTTGGCATAATGTCAACGTAAGTATGAGTATTTGTAGCGGATAAACTTGGTACATTCATTGTTGTAGCTAAACAATGACGTTTTAGCTGCATTCATTAAGAAGAGCAAGGAATATTGTACTGCGTCCGTGATGAGATGCTCGTCAAACTCTTCGTTGATTATTTATTGTTTCAAGCTAGGTTTTTCATAGATGAGATTCGTGTGGTTATTGTTAGGTGTACGGGGGTACACAGGTGAGTATGTCTTGTATGTATGTATTAGTGCACTTTAGCTGTCAAGGCCAATTCACAATCATTCCAATCCATCCAGTTCATCTTTCTTTGCTATTGTGCACACGTTGCATGTGTATGGAATTGTGAATTTCATATGCACGCGTATTATTTTATGATGAGAGGTTGGTTTTGTCTACAAGATAATGTAACCTTTGCTATTCCATCACAAAAGAATTTATCTGCCTGTCTGTCATGTTCCAGTCTATCTTTCGTTGTCATACTTATCCTTCGTATGTGTACTCCTATAATATGCCCATTCTCCCTCCTCCTCCTCTCAACATCTTATAATATAAATGCACGCTTATAATATTATGGGCTACTGACAAAGAGACACTCATAATATTATCACATGCACACTTTTATATCGACATAGAACCTGAAGGGACACCTTGCCTTAGACATTCTCACATATCACCTTTTGCATAATGCAAGGAGATATCCATTTAGTTAAGTAAAATCACTATTGCTCAATATCTCTGTTTTATTATGATTATCTTACAAGGTTCATCTTACAGGGCAGACAGGTGCTCTCTTTCACTCTCTCACACGTACATTTATGTCCTATGAACTTATATTTTACTAGTTTCAAAAACTCTCTTAGACATTCAAAATAGCATTAATATTCTCCTTGCTACTTTTCATTTTATGTAAATCTACGATGATGCATCTGCAGATATGGAAATAATTATTTACATAATAATATTATTTATTCCATACCGATACTTAAAAGCACAACTGGTAAATACGTGTAAAACTTATTATTTTGTTAAGTGTAGAAAGAGGGCTGTAGAAACCCATGTTTAAAAATACATTACAATATAAATGTATTAAAATCCCAGTGACGGAAAAGTATGATGTGGTCTGCTGAGTATATGCCTAACTGTTAGTGAGTTATGCTACAGAATATGATCAAATTAATTGTTTTCTGCGAGTTTAAGAAAAGTAACAATCAGTGATTTCTTTTGATGATAATTTAAAAAAATTTAAAAGTAACAAAAAGCTGGTACAGTTTTGTATCCGCTCTAAATTATTTTTACTGGAATCAATCTTGATCAGTTTGTTCCCACGTAACGTGTAAGTCTATCCCACACGGAGTGACAAAATGAAGATTATGCTAATCGCTGAGTACATAATTATAACTAGGTGCTTAGCACGTACTAATTAATGTTAATTAGACATCTTAACAATATTTCGAAAATGCGTGGCTCATTATTATGCATGCAATGTTATTTACACACACACTGCTCTGTGTGTAGTAATACGATTACGTATGTAGGTACATACATCTAGGTAACTGTGCTGAAAAGGTAATAGATACATAAAAATAATTTACCGGTGAGAAGAAAGAGTGAAGTTGTAGATACCTAGATAGAAATACAACAGAGCAGTAGTAATAATGATTTTAAGTGAAAGACAAACAGGTTTCTCTCCAGTACATTCGATCAAATATTCAATTTATTTTACAGTCGTGGAATTGCTACTCATGAATTAGCGATGGATTACAGATAAACAATTGTAGCATTGGCTTTGTAAATAAGCCGCGAGAATATTAAGCTATCCTGTAGATTGCATAGATAATCAGAGCAATTCATTCATCAGAAAGTGTTTCATGTCTCCCAGACTACTTCTACATCACACTGAAATAGTACTCTTGATTGTGTACACCATCACTGTAAACATTCGCATTAGAGTTGATGTAGGTAAACAATAAAAATGGGGATAAATGCAGGCTAATACTAATCATGCTCCTATAGAAGAAGATGTATTGGGCCATCGAGGATTCTACATCCAAATTACATGAAATACATTGGCTAGCAAAATATAATGGGCTAGATATCACCTATGAAATTCCTAGCTATGTATAATAAATGTCTGATTTAATAATGATGACTTGATGACCCTGGATCTTTCTTTCTTCAGCTGGGTTCTAGTTGCAGCGATGTAGAAATATCTCTTCTCTGTGCGTACTCTATGCACGCTATCATTTATTAGCATGTAACCAAGCACCTACCTTTGCTGCTTTTTTGCATTTGCTGGAGAATACTAACGAAGAAAATAGAAGCTACGAGCACAACGTTGTATCTTCTACAATTTCTACTTTGCATTCTTACAATGCATCACAATATTGCTGTATCAGATAAAAGATGAATGCAAAATATAAATGAACAGAATAGTGATCTTCAAATGGGAATATGCAGGACATGTAGCAAGTGCATGGAAAGTGGTTGCGATATGCAGACAATAAAATATTTAGCACGTTACATACAAACATTGCCAATATCTCTTATTTTCCAGCAATTACAGCTAATATTTCCTTTGAGTCAACTTTTTTAGAATTTCTCATTGTAGTAGCCTCAGATTTTTTGTGTTAAACCGTGTTAGCATTAGATTACAATGGTGTATCACTTATTATGCTGTTGTGCTTAACATCATAGTTTGTTCGTTACCTTAGTCTGCCAGTATTTTACATGCGTACCGGTAATCAGTGCAAAAGAAACGACAGGCAGGGACAGAATGTATAAATATGTTATGTAAACTTACCCTTGTAACCTTTACCTTGCATAAAGATTGAAATTGTCTATCTTGGCCACCACACACACCGCTGGCTCTCATCAATCTACTCCTACTAAATTCATAATAATATTAATAATATGAGAGTCTATACCAATGCCTCACCTTTCTTTGCTGCATTAACTACAGAGTTGTGTGAGATATGTTTAGGTACTTAGCTTAGTTATCACATCAATGTTTTTGCTCCGAGCCATACAAAAACATGTAAATGTAATCCCTATCAACTTATGAAATGAACGAAAACTGCATAGCGTGTATGCTGAGAATACTCGTAGAAGAAGTGGACGCACGAAAGGCAAAGGCTGTTACTTATCTAACATTTGTATGTGTACCTTATAATGCATAGCAAATTTAAAGGTAGAAATTCAAGCCCTTGATCCAATAAAACCTAGCACCTAGCTGTGTCCAAAATGTGCAAATTATTCCCACCGTACACTGATGTGCAATTATCTAATGTTTATCCTAGTAAGTAGTAGCGTACGTATGTATAAAAATAGCCGCTCATCTTTATTTGTAATCAATGGGATTTTCAATATTATTGCTGAGGTTTGTAATTACAAATATTGTTCACCATGCATGGGTTTGTGGGTTTGTATACTTACGTGTGAACTTAAACTTAAATTGGGTACCTAGCTATGCAGACATGAGGAGGAGAAACAAACTATTATTATACGAGGTACTTATTAATATGATGTATATTGTATGCAATGCACCATGCATGTCCAGAAATCCTGGGAGATGCAATCGTTTCTGCAGTTTCGCTTTAATTATTGTTTCTTTAGTTATCGATAGGATATAGTCACATGCAGTAGGCGTCCTCTGTACCGGCCCAAGCGACAATGCCTACCCTTACTACTTAATTAGTAATGAATCCCAAATCATGTTAGATAGTTAAACAATGAAATTTCACACACGTATGTTTTAATAGAAAAAATTCTCATGAAATAGTGAAGTGTATGAGCTCCATTCCATCTCAATATTTTAAAATTGACTTAGACGCATTTGCAAGACCTTAATTGAAGCTGATGGAACTTGTCTGCTGACGTTTTATTCCTCAGGACGTGGACACAGGGATTAGTTACGTGTGTAAACGTAAATACTTTTTCCAGTCTCACTTGCCAGTTGCGACTACCATTGCCACTACGTAGACAGACACTCTTAAAAGACTCACAATCAGTTCCAGTTGCCTTCTTGCCTTTCCCTTTAGTGCACACATTATTATGCACTTCTCACTTTTTGTTCTCATCGCGTCATATTCATCTTAGGTACAATCTAAAAAAGTCTTTCTATTACCTTCGTGAAATCGTTTAAACATGATCAGTTCAACTTGGCATCCACTACTGTTCGCTTCTATTAAATGGAAATAATGTTAATCTTCTACAGTGACAACTTGTGATTTATTTTAGTGCTGTTAATTATTTTTACACGTAGCTACTTGGATTACTTTTGTACAAAATTGAGCTTAAATTCTGTATTCTTCTCTTGTATTACAATTAATGACCCAGATTGTGTTTTTCTGAATGGTTATGCAATTCGTTCATATTCTGCTAATGCTAACTATTTATTAGATACCAGTAATAGACACAGCCCTATCAGAAGCATTGTTGATAGGTAGGTAACGTTCAAATAGTGACAAATAATAAGTGCTGAAAATACATTTATGTGTTGTACCAATAGGAAACTAATTAGTGACGGATTACTAAGTCATTCTAAAACTATTCAATTCGTAATTACATGCTACGACTGTAATTGTATTCTGTGGAATGGATAATACCTTAGTACACGCGTTTCCGTATTTACATTGTGTCAATATGAATTATCACTGAAGCAATATTATTCCATAATATTTGCACTACCTTTTAAAGAGTGGTAGTTCAATTTCGTTGAGAATTTTTGTGAAATTGTGATTTACCTGTTAAATGACGGATTATGTTGGTCAGAGTTGCTGAATTAATCAAATGTAAGCATTGGGTATTATCATTCTGGGTGGTACTCTATTGATAACTGTTTACTTTATTTATTTACTTATGTGCATAGGTAATCCTTTCTATAATATTGTGTCGATAGATAATAGTATTTCTGTATGCTAAAAATCCGTAAACTGTGGCTATACACATCCCACCTCACAAAACGTTTAAGCAAAGGTCTGTTTACTCAACCGTATCAAAAATCTAGGGAGGCTCCGTAACTGGGGCTTATCTGTGTTCTACCTGTCTAGCCACAGTAGGGATGTCGTACAGTAACATCTAATCAATCGAAGTAGGTACCTACCTACACTAATATTATACTCTCCAGCTTTTTTTTTTAGATAATACGAGTACAAGTACCTACATAAGTCTACTTATTTAGTTAAAGAAACAATTTTGTCCCTTTAAATTTTTACTCCAATTTTTTTTTGCAAAATCTTGTAAAAATCATATCCATCGAAATTGAAGTAATCCATATTTCTTAACTAAACTTAGATAGGCACTGCATTATTTGAAGACAAGCATCATTTAAGACATTCGCTTAACAATATGCTACTGCTAGTGTAAACCAATAAGTATGACAATAATGATCGGCTATCTCGTCAAAAATTATATAAAAAGATACTACAGTGGGTATTCAGGTTCCCATAAGAGTGTTTCCTGCAGCATCGAAGAATGAGCAATTACTCGAGTAGAGTCAATCAAGTAACAATATTGCCTTAAAATAGAAATTAGGATAGAAATAAATATATAAATATGTAATTGCCTAAAGTAGATCATAAACTAACGTACAAAATTGCACCTACAGAAAATCTTGGTGTTATAAAATTTCAATTTTTGCTTAGAGGTATCTATCTACATACTCGTGTATCATTCATTCAGTCTAAGTCATAGCAATCTACAGTACAGTACAAACGCTGATAGATAGTTAATTATTACTTTCCTTTGTTTAGGCTTATTTATTTATAACTGACTTCAGGATCTCGTCTAAAATAAATATGCAATTACTAAACTTGATCTTTTATGTATTTTACATTAATCATACTAAATATCCACAAAACAATTCACCATTAAAATGATATAATTTGGCCTCTGCACTCATTCAACATTTATTAACGTTTCAAGCGAGTAGAAAGGTTTTACAAAGTTATTTGTTTAGTTTAGTGCTGTTTAGTACTAATGTATAATAATATGGTGCTTTGATACATACTATTTAATAATTCTATTATCATAATTCAATAAGTTATATGAGCAAAACAAAACCAATGGCAATTAACTTATCGTTTGTCTACACCAGCAGCTATTTGGTAGGTAGTGGTTTTTTACGTTCATTATTACGCATAAATTAATGCGAATCATTGAAGTGCTCCTTATCTCATGTTTACTAAAAGTGACAATAAATGAATACTGTTGATTTATTTTAAAGTATACCTACCTACCTACTAAAATGACGCTCTTCCCATTGACAAATAGAATATGTTAGTAGTGTGCATTGATGACCATGTTAAATAATATTGACAATAGTATTCCATATTCCTCTACCTAACCGATCTCAATGATTTTCATTTCCTCATTTCCCCTAGTCGTCTCGTGTTGAATTATAGTTCGACGATAGAAAACAACTGTAAAAGTATTTTATTCTCTTCAATTTTAAGTTTTTCGATTCCTGCTGATCAAGAGGAGTTATTTTAGGAAAACGAAATAATTTGCGGGAGAATTATTTCATGCACACTAACTGCGTTACAAGGATCAATCGCTGAAGCCATTAGCTAGGTGAACAAAGAGTTTGTTGAACCCCATTATTTCGACTTAGATACGTTTTGAAATTGTGTAATTCACCATCAATTTAATTGCAATTAAGTGTTGACCATAATTTCTGAATGCCCTATTGATAATCTGTTATTGCCTATTCACTTGGGTTACATAATTACTTGGCAGAAATGGTAAATCTTTCTATAACAAATTGCATTAGGCTATTAACAGTAAATAACATTTGAAGTTTAGGTAGCAACCAATAATAGCATTCATAATATGTAAATTGGTAGTTAATGCTGAAGATACGTATTTATGTAGCAAGATTGTAACTCGATTACTACGATAGTGTTTCACTGTGTAAGAACCCACAAAGTTAGGTTTAAGTTTCGCCAGTGCCTTTGTCATACAGTGGCAGACATGATTCATGATTAATTAATGTTTATTTGCTCGCCTTGCACTTGATTACGTATGAAGAGCCCAGTTCTGTAATTAAGTGGTTAAGCTGACTTATTAGCTTGTGCCATGCAATGTGAGGCAACTCGAGACAAAGTTAAATGAACTCTAGTCACGTCAATTGATCTCGTTGATGTGATATTAGACTGAAGCGACACATAATAATTTTTAACCCCTAAATCCGTTAGCATTATCGGATTTACGATACATCTGTAGATAGTCAATATCCAATTTCTAACTGCCAACTATCTACCTACGCACTAGTCGATAGTCATTCAAAATCAAAGTTATTAGTAATATTATAATAACTGCTACTTATTCTGACACTAATTTACCAAAATCACAATCCAATCAAATCAAAGCTATTGTTTCACTGTTTCTTCAGTTTACAAAAGCTACACGTCTGAACAAGACATCATTTCTACAGTATCTACACTCTACATAATAATATGTACAAAGTGTGGAATGACGGAACGAGAGACTAGTCCAAAAATTCATAAACTTCTTGTAAAGTTATAACTTGTAGTTGTATGCCTGCCTGCATCAATTCAAGTGCAGCAGAGTTGTCTTCTTCTGTTCCGGTCGACTCCTTGTCCTTGTCTAGTCTCATTTCGTGTCTGTCTTCGTCTTGTGTAGTGTGACAGTGTGAGTGTGTAGGCAGAAGACCTTTATTTTCTCCGCTTACGGCAACTCACTTTTCAATTCTACTCGGCTATTATCATTAGCAGCAGCAACACGATAAATACTTTTGAGGTATCTATTTACATATTGTGGGATTCCACAGAGCGGATTAATACTTTTCGCCGGGGATTGGCAATAATTTAACTGAAGTAAGTAACTAAAATTTACCAGCCACTATTCTTTCCCCTGCCTATTTTAAAAGCAAGTGGATCCCAGTGAATTTAGCTGTTTGTTACAAAGGTTATATATATGTAGAGAAAATTAAGAACATCAGACCTTAACAATGATTCTCTAATTGAAATCTTGTATTAAAATTAATTTTTGCTGCGAAATACTACTTCATTGAAGTGCAAGTGGTGTATTCCATTACCATTGAACATGTTGGTATAGTCATGTCCAGTAGTACAACTAAAACACACAGCATAATAATAAGTATCTACTAAATAAATAGTAAGTCGCAAAGCTGTGTCTGACTATGTACGACGCATTCATTATCTCAACTACAAGAAACCTTAGTTCTCTACCTCTCTCATTTTCATGATAATATTTGGCAACAAAACGTTGTACAAAATATTGCGATTTGAGTAGGTAGTGTTGATATGGATCACCTAAATACTCACTTGTCACCTTAAAAATATTTAGAAAGAATTTAATTTTTCAATTCATTATTTAAATATTGGAATCAAAATTGTATTTCTAATTTCGAATTAAAATCGCGGCTTGACTTCACATTCAATCAACCTCGTATTTGATTATAATCATCGGAGTATATAAAACATTCGTTGTACAGTTAAAGTTCGGAGCTTGGGAAGCAGCGGAACCCATAAAACAGGAGCCTTAAAAGTTGCTATGCTTTGTCTCAAAACCTTAGGAATTGTCTCCATACAAAAGCTGTCCATAGGTAATTTGTCCATTTTGTAGCAACAATTATATTTACAGGTATCTGCAATTAAATAGAAGTGCGCATGGCTACCGACATAAATGCAAGCCGTAGGCTTGCCTGACTTAAAATATTCCCTTTACGTTTCTCCATGAACTAAGTATCGTTAGTGCGGGTTTGGATTGGAGTCACATGACAACGAGCTTATGGAATCACAGAACCTTTCCTTCTGTTCGTCGACAAACGCGTTAGCAGAGGAAGACCAAACTATTTTAAAATATTATTGCATGCGAACCGGTGAGGTGACAAATACTATTGCAAATAGATGAAATCGGCAAATCGATTTCAGAGTTTTTATTCTGCTTCTAATAGGCAAAAATATTTTTTGAATTGGCCAAATAGTGGTTCATTAAAAATGCATCTTTGAGTTTAAAATCCCTTTATATGCATGTTCTGTTAGTAATTTGATAGTACCTAGTTAATTAGAGTAGCAACTTTTTATGACTAAAAAGTATTAGCATAATATGCATGCAGGGTCCGTTACGCTCGGGAGAGCTTTCTGTTGCAGAATTTTTGTAAATTAAACGAAGACGTATAGCGATGTGTTCGTTTTGTAAATGAGGTGGATTGGTTTGAAGACTGTAAGTTATGGTCAGTGATAATGAGTATCGGTCCCTACTTGGGAAAACTCCCTCATAGCTACATTTACAAAAAGAGTTTTTGCCTACTGAGTAAATACGACACAGTCATTACAGAAACTCCAGACCAAAAAAAGGCAAACTGATCAAATCGCGCACTTCTGAATTTGTGGTCAATGGTAAACCATTTCCTCCAGACTTCTTTTAAACTCAGACTCAGTGCTAAGCTCAGTTTCTATTTATCAGTCTGTGTAACACATTGGTAATTTTTTGTGTTATGAGACTCATATAATACGATATATTAAAATAATTTATCTATATTAATATACTTCTTAACCCTCTTGAGCATGCTTCGAATTTGTAAGCTATCATATAGGAGACATGCTTAAGTTAGCATTATTAATATCCAGTAGGTTACGTACTGTATTTGGAATATTCTAGTACACTTTAACAAATATTGTACATTTCAACTTTGTCAAAAAATTTACTCACACATGATATCGTTATCCATATAATAGTAAGTATATGTTTACACCACAGGATTTTTATTAAAATGAAATAATATGACACCCAATAACAACCCAATAACAGTGCCTACTGCATGGCGAACATAATAACATTAAAATAGAAGATGTCAGCGCAGTAGGTACCATCATAAAATACCTCATGGTAAAAACCATTTTGGTTATCCTTCTACATGTCATACGATACATTTACATAAAAGTCATAACAATTTATCAATGTAAATGAACTTACATGCTTCACAGTTCACATAAAGTAGAATTAGAGTACCTATGCCGGCAATGCCTACACTGCTCTACCTTACAGTAGGTACAGTACTATATATTATATTGGTATGTGAATGAAATTTAATTGTTAATTTTGGACATTTTTACTGACATTACAATAATGTGCTGCGTAGATAGCAGTAGATACTTACTTGAAGTCAAATAGTTGACACATATTTAGAATATGGAAGTTTCAGTGACGCTATTGGTACATGTACATTAACTTTACACACGAACGTTGCTTTAAAAATTGTTATCTAGCAAACAGTTGATTAAATAGCAAATGGTGACCAAAAACGTTAGTGTGGTGAATTGAAAAGAGAGTAATCTGAATAAGAAGTGTAGAACAAGATGCAAATAACATTTGAGAAGGACAAGATTTATAGTTTATCCATTATCTTATTATTTTTACGGTGGTAGCAAGGGAACATGACTTTTGTAGTATAGCAGATAGCCATACATTAGAGCATGTTCAACACCTGCATGTAAGTAAAATGCATTTCTTCATGTTCGTATACGGCTTGTCAATTTCTGGAGAGAAATTGTGCATAGAAATCCATTTCTTTCTTCACATTACCGTGCCAAGGAGAAGAATTGCAATCACGTTGACCTCCATAGACCCATAAAAATAATTATTCATTGAACCACATGCAGACTTTACCAGTTCAGTTTTTGATTCTTGCTTTAGCTTGGTAACCAAAATCTTCTTTCGGTTCTTTGTAGATAGAGCATGCATTTAGATTTACTCCTGTCGACAGAAATTTCTAAACATATCCTATGGAATACTATGGATACATTTAGGTAGGTGTGCTTAATACCTATACACTTACATAAAGGTTCATGTTCGATTTCTAAAGAAACCTCCTGACAATAATGAAATATGAGTGAAGTTCAATTAAGGTTACGCGAATTTACATGGCAAGATTTTTTCGTATTCATCACATTCATATCACCGTGCATCTTAGCTTACAAGTAGGCAAAGTCTACATCTTTCGTTCCTGCCTGTCCCACCGTAAATAATTGTAGCAACGACTCAAGTCCACTATAATAATATTGTGTGTCTAGCTAAAGTTTTTGACAAAAGTTACGATTTATCTAAAACCACAGTTCATTTTGCTCTGCCGTAGATCATCATCAAACATCTTATTAGTTGAATTCCTTCTCTATTTTTTGTTAGAAGAGGATAACTGATTGACAGTGGGTATATATCTGTCTCTTAAAAGGAATTTGCGAACTTGGCCTAAAATCCTATTTTGTTTTGTGATACAAATTCTCTTTAATAGCAACGGTAGAATCACCTTTAAAATTCATACATTATCAGTCCGCGATAAAAGATGAAGAGGTATTCAATAGCATTACACAGCTATACTTAAATAGATATGCGCGTTAGGATTAAATCTGACGAATTAAGTAGTAAAATACTATCTCACACTATCGCAGTGCCTACTATTTCCATAAAAGATAAATTGTTCGATACTTGTGATAGGGGGCTACATAAAAGTACTTGGTAAATATGCGTCT
>JABASI010002517.1:0-19443 GCA_019776505.1 Tomocerus nigrus
CCAAATTATTCCATGCCACTATAGCTACTCTCATTGTCTCATTTACATATTATTAGCATTTATTACCAACTAAAATCTGCACTATGATTTCAAGCAATAAATAACAAATTAATATCTAATTCAACTTCAATTTGGAGTTACACTTACAGATATTATACTAATTTTCAATTAAATAATCATTTGTAAACGCCTATTTTAATTTCTAACTCAAACGGATTAATTAGATGCATACAATATTGATAGGTTCGTTAAGATCCAGATCGATCGCACTGAATAAATACATTTTTTCAGGTTTATCAATGTTAACATCTACGAATCTTCGGGATATACGCATTTCACATAGTAAAAAAGTAATGTTAATATTTGGAGGAAAATGAAGGAAATGGAAATTTTTGTAAATATATTATCATTTGTAGTAAACGAGGAGTAATTTAAGTGTTGCCTATTGCTACCTGCTATGTGCTACACTTGCACTCACAATCAGCAATTGAGTTTATAGTTTATATAATTGTAGCTTAGATATTGTGTATATATCTGTATAGGAAATATATTTATATAAATAGACTATTATGGCATATTGTATAAGGAGCTATGTATTAGGCAAGACTTTATACATACATGAATTGGCCTTCACTCGATTTGCTTCATTAGAGTCTCTATTCATCTGTTCAAATTATCAAAAATTGTTTCGGATCTGTCTTTGCCTTGCCTAGCGTCTACTTCCTTTCGACTTCACATCCTCTCTCTCTCTCTTCTCTCTCTGTACTGTATCCTCCTCTGCTCTGTTCTTTCTCCTCTCCTCATCTCCCGTTTAGTAGTTGCATTCAGATTCCCTTGTGTACATCCTGAATCAAATGAATGATAATAGCGAAAGATAGAGAAACAACTGCTCACTAAGAATACGAATGAACCTGACTGATTGTCTGTGATGTGACTCCTCATATTTAACATACCTACTCAGAGATCAACTATAGAGCAAAGAGACTTTGTAACTGAATTATGGAAACCAAAGTCACATGTGCACTGTGGACCTAAATGTGTAGCTAGCTCATTAAAATGGTGTAAGAAATTATACCTTGGCATTTCCTAAATGTTCTCCCTGCTGTCTGTTTGATGGAAAATGAGTTGGAATTTTGCAAATGAAGAAAAGCTAAAAAAAAACAGTCCATGCTATTTTAAGAGAATTTTTGTTTTCTTCACAAATTCATCAAGTAATTCGATACTTTTGGGAACTTTCAGTTTCGAAAGCTTCTTTTCACAAACGTTTCAATTAGATTTTGGATGTTAACTATTTATTATGTGCAGCGATTATACACAGAAACGATCAAAATAAGACATTTCAAATATTCTTTGAATCTGCATAGTATTTAATATTAGATTCCGATTATTACGAACTATTGTAATTCTGTAGATCACACCTATCTTTAAACTCTTTAAATTTTGTAGATAGTAGGTAAGTAAATGTGTAATCAAAGTTAAGTAAATCGTTTTTATTTTTGATGAAAATGATTTTATGTATAGTTAGTGAAATTATTATATCTATACGTGGCTGCATTATAATATGCAGTCACGTATAGATATAATAATTTCATATTATAATGATGATGATGAAAAGGAGGGCTAGTACGAACGAAGGAGGCTCAGTTTGGCTGCCTATTTGATATTTGATGGATGAGGAGTATTTAGTATTGTGATTTGTGAGAGGAAGAATAATTTTCTCTGGCACAACAATTTGGTTAGCACGTTGAATGTGGTAAGTTAGGCTAGAGTATTGTTGGGCTAGCGTAGAGTAATTGTATGGTAGACTAATCATGGAGTACCCGAGGGAAACCTGTCATTATCCAAGACAAAAAAGAGTCGATGATTGTACTGTATTGCATACATTGGATGCTACCCTTGTTTCTTATATCCCACACTTAACTATCCTATCCCTCTACTACAACTACATAACCATAAAGTATTTATTTATATTTACTTTTGGCTACCTATATGAACTTTATTGTGTATACTGAACTTATTGTTCGTGCACCAAGTTTTTCTATAGAAGTATAGCACTACTGCGTAACTCAGAAGTAGCAAATCTATTACATAAACTTGAAGTAAAAGCCAAAGAAAAATCCCAACTATGCATACAGAAGACTGAATTGACTAATGCTATTAGGAGTAGTACATACAATTTCCCAAAATGCCACAATTACATTTAATTTCGGTTGGGCCGAAGAAGGAAATGATTATTAGGTTACCAAATTAGTGAACGAGCAAGGGACACACTCAGTTTCTGTTGTGCTGATAATAAATGTATAGCCAGAGAGAGAGAGAGAGCTAAAACTATTTTCTGCACTGCACTCGACAGGATTTACTATCGGATTTGTATTTAACACATAGTTTTCTGAATATTTTGCGCTCTAGCTAAAGGATTCGTGTTTTCTCTCATGTTTTCATTTCAATTCAGTCTGGAAAATGATAAATAAATGGATGAAGCACTTTCGAGCTAAATATTTCATAGTCTAGTCACTTCATTCAAAGAGACAAATGACATGATGATGCCTGCTGCTGCATGGCTGTAAATGACTACTATGCCATGCCTGCTCCTAATAGACAACTTGGCTATATCCCTTCGTGTAAGGACGACTTGTGCATGTGTAAGTTTTGTGGATGTGAAATTTGCGTCCTGTCCTTTCTAGCCGTCCAATCAATATTAGTGTCGATAGTAGTTGTAGTAATTTGCGTTTTGTGTACAATGCCCCATCGAAACTCCTCGTAATTTTCGAGATGGGACGAATCATATCCTCCTTCATCGCCTTTTATCATGCATTTTACATAATGGACGGCATGACACAAATAGATATACTCGATTATTCTCTTTGTGCGTGAACTACGTATTGATTGACGCTCTCTGTAATGTCAGCTTTGAAAATAGGTCATTAAAATGCCATATTAAAAAAATTAATATGAATTAATTTAACACTTGTAACAAGGTTCAGGTGTGAATCCTGTAGTGTCTTTGTAATTTAGCTAGCTATTTAATGTTGAAGTTCGTGTGTAATTTTCAAAATCCAAACTTGTATAGTACTTTATTTTTTAAGAAAATCAGTCAGAAATTGTTTTAGGGAATCTTAACCGTTTGTATCGTTGTAAATTAGTCTTTGGTTAGTAAATAGGTACCTACTATTGCAGTAGGTATATCACATTTTAATGATGTGATGATTGATGATGAGTAGGCAAACAAGAGAAGTGATCTTGAAAGTCAAGTGCATGGGGTTTCGAATGTTCATTTGTTGTCAATCTTTTGCTTACACAAATAAACGAGTAATGTACTTTGCAGTTTTTTTGCTTTAGGCTTTAATGCATGCATAAGATAAGTAAGACAGGATATGCATTCACATAAAAAACAATTCGCTTTACAAGTAATAAGTGCAACGCAACGTCAATAAAATAAGAAATCGATATTATAAAATATTGAACTACTGTATTGATAGGTTTAGGAAGCTCAAAGAACATACAAAATGACAAATTGTCAAAATAAATAAGTTAATTTGTGTCTGCATTGTAGTTTTCTTAACACAGATTAGAATTAGTAAAAGTGAATACTCCTTTGACGCATTGTGTATGTAGCAGTATTGCATTACAGAAAGCAAAGAATAAGAATTCGTGTTTCTTTCTCTTGTGTCCTTATGCACAAGTTTAATATTTGTGTAGCCTGATTTTAGGAAGAGTAGGACTTGAGTAGGTAGTATGAGTATTTGTATAGCACTTGGCAAGGCTTTTGATTTCCTTTGACTATCTCTCTGTCATCTCTTCAGAAATAATATTCCCTTAAGTAAGTCATATATGAAATAGGCATTGTGTTAGACTTGAGTATGTTCTGTAATGGAAGATGTTTGTAGAAATAAAGTAAAAGCAGAGCTGTGCGTGGATGTGGCAGAAGAGAAGAGCAAAAGGGAAGTGATGTGATGCGACTGATTATGTATGAATGCATTGTATTCCTTGGCTTGGTGCAACCAATGAATGAACTTAAGAAACACAATTGACTAAAGTGTAGTAGAAGAAATGTAAATAGATTTATCAAAGAGGTTTCTTAGCTATTGCATATAGTGCTAATAATAATCCCTTATAATATTTTCTATGAGAGATAATTCTACAACTACATACCCCTCGCAGAACCTCTTCGGCACAGGCAATATGCAACTTGAGTGTAATAAAAGCTTTTGTTGTGTCATTTCTGTTGTTACCATATTTAGTTAGTAGGGAGGTAGAGACTTACTTTTAGCGCGTACTTGATACATAAGACATGTTGCCTGAAATGAATCACTGGTGTGTACAGTAATTGGAATTATATTCAAAGGTTTGGTTAAAGTATGGAAATTAGCAGTGAACTTTATTAAATCGTATTTTAATAGAGAGTTTCATGGGTTGTTGTAAAAGATAGGAAGTCAAAGGTTCCCTATCGTCACCAGTCCACCCAAAAGCTATCTATTTAAGTTGTTGGATGTGAAAGGGAAATTATTGTATTATATTTTGATAGCCTCTCTAGAGCCTTCCCTACTAGCTCCATATGTTTGTGTATGTATAGTAAATATGTGAAAGGGTATGCTTTATTCTTTGAATTAATCTTTGTACAATGTGTGTGTGTGTTTAATAAGATTCTTTATGCTCCGACAGTTTTCCTTATTTTCATAGTTTAGCCTTTAAATTGGCTCTCTATCAGGGAGAGACAGAGAAGCCACACATATGTGCCCAACTTCCGCTTCGTCAGATCCTTCTTTTCACAATAGGATTGAAGAGTCCGTAGATATTTGGAGCTGAGTTGATTTCTGCGAGTCAAGTGGATTATAGTCGAGTTGACTAATGTAATTTAATTGTGATTGTGATGCAATGGATGGGAATTGAATAACTCGGGGCCACGAACCAACACTAAAACGGACAAATTCTACAGATAGAGAGAGAGAGTTGGATGGAAGGAATTAGGAATTGCATTGAATTGTACTATCTTGTACTATATAGTTGCATATATTCAACCATATAACAGCATTAAGGCAGTTGATTGTGTCAAGTGAACAGAGTAGGGGTAAGTAGTAGTGCAGGAAGAGATAGTGTTAATAAAATAAAACTGATTTAATTTGATTTGATTCGATTTTAATTGAGTCCGCTCTTTCTATATAGACTACAGACGAGACTGTGAGCTACGTGATTTGAGTACCCATTTCCACTTGCCTTTTCCAAATGGTTCAAGCTTAACTGAGTTGAGTTGACTCCATACTCCACTACTCTACCAACATCATCATCATCGTCCCCGAATCCTAAACAGATCATCTGAACTTGGCGAGACTTTATTCCATTTTGTGGCATGCTATCGCCTATCCTTTCCTATTTTATATGTCCATGCACGACCAAACGAGCTCAATTGACTGGGTTAAGCTAATATTATTATTCCTAACTAGCAATACACTACGATCTCTGTTTTCAACACTCACCATATATCACTTAGACCCTTTTAATACCTATCCATCTGCAAGCTTAACTGGAAAATCATTTTTCCTACATCGCACATGGAGTTTGAAATCACTCCTCTCTCTATAGTGAATTAGGGCTCTGATTTTATGGAAATATAGCGAGAATTTTTACATTCATTTTTTACTTTTGTACTTTTGTGAAAAATATCATATGAATTCTACAGAAAATTCAACTTTTGTGGATTTCTGAGAGTCGTGACCAAAAATATCAACTCAATTAATCCAGCTTTACTAATGTAGCCTTGTTAGTACTGTAACAAAATAATAATTCCTTGAGTCTGTACAGTGAACACTATATCGCTAGTAATGCTTTTATTTTTTAACCGAATGTTTTATGTCGGCAGTAGTCAGTATTCTCTGTTAGATAACAAGTGGTAGCTTCTTTTCTGAATTAAATATAAGATTGTAGGGCAAATTAATAAGCTGCAGCAAGTGTTACATATTGCAGACACGGAGAAACACAAAAGTGTAGCTATGTGTGTATAAGATAGTAAATGATTTTTTTTTAAACTCTAGTATGTGGTATAATTTTTCTGAGAACAGACAGTAGACATGGCAAAAAACACTTTGAGACTAGTGCACTGGTATTATATGCAATGTAAATACAGAGAGTAGTAGAGCCTCTGGACTAGAAGCTTTATAGTAGAAAATAAGGGAGATGAAGAACGGTGAGAAAAAATCAAGCCGGTGGCTTTTTAAGAATCATCATTAATCATGTACCTGTCTGTACTGTAATGAAAGTATTTATGATATACAGACGCTCTATGTAGTTAATCTGCTTATATCGTTTCAACTCTGTATTTTTGGTCACATGCGAGCTTAAAGTACATACTCGTCGTAGACTGCAGTAGAAATCTTGAAGGCGAACCCACTGTATTCAAAATATTATATGGCTACTTTTTGTAGCACTCTCATCTGCAGCAAACGAAATAAAACCAAATAATTAAATTCAATTACTTTTATGTGTCCAATCCTAAGTCTCAATTTTTTAGTCATGGTCGTTGTTGTTTAATAAGTGAAACTTGTGTACTATAAGTAAACCTCAACAACCTATTCGACATTCGCAAATTCGATTCTCAACTATTTATCGACAATATTTTCATTCGAGGAAATATACGACCTGAATAAATTGGATGTAAATTTAATAATTGTAGCAATTAAAAACTTCGTGAGCGCACAAATATACAATATTGAACATTAGGTTGCGTATTTCGTATTGTTTTAGTTTAGTGCGCTTCTTCGTATGCGGAACAATTTTGATAAACGTAATAAGAGATATGTTATGAAATATGTGCTAACAGAATGCAGAGAGTATTGGTAAAATTCTGATGAGGATAAAGCTTAGCGATCAGAAATAGATTTAGGGATTTAGTGCTGACTTGATTTTGACTGATGGAGGAAACATAAAATGATTTAGCAAGTTGGATGGATGGAGTGTGTGGACGGATTGGCTAACTGTGACTGAGTGAGATGGAGTAATAATTCAGTTGATAATGTAATACATATTAGATATACAGAAAAACACAACAAAGCGGGAATAACTATCCATGAAAATCCTCAGAGCACAGTGGTAGACGGACAAAACAAATCCAGCAGAATTTTCTGAATCCGCGTATAGAGATCGATTATTACTATACGTTCATTTTTTTTTCTTTTTTCTCTGCTGTTAGTAAAATCGGTTAGAGAATGTTTCAATAACTAGAATAATATAAGGAAGAATGTCTTGGGAATCAATATAATATTATTATAGCGTTGGTCAGAAACTAGTTGTGTTCTCAGAGCATCCGAAGAATTACTTACGAGTCGAAAAATTACATTCAGTAGAATAGTAGAGGCGTGCAAAGTGAACTAAGGAGAGAGAAAATGTAAAATGTAACTATGTAAAAGGAAGCATTAGAGGAAAGGCTTGGAAAATAAGGACAAGGTTCCCCAAGAGGAGATTTTGGCCCAGGTCTGTCGTCCGTCAAGTCCCACCACACTACACAACTCTCGCAGGCAGCTTTATAGATTTTGTGTAAAATTCATGATAATGCTGGTGATGGGTTTCACGCTTGTGAAATCCCGTCGTGCTCTCAGTCTCTGAGCTGCGGAGAGATAATTTATCATTTTTCCTGTCAATCGACTTGGATTTCCAGCTCGAATGAATGAATTTATGATAGCGTCTGACTCGTCTTGCTCGACTCCCATCCTTTCCAACAACCAAGCTTCCTCATCGTCATCTCACTTTCTAGGACACCGAACCAGATAGCTAACGTTTCCTTCCCTAACACTATACATTCGTTAGCACATATACATCCTTACTTCACTACTTATCATTACATTCTCTTCAGATACACCCAAATGCTACTTTTATATGCTTACGTAATACATTTTCAATATCTATAGCTATTTTATAAAATATATTATTTCTCTGTAAATGCACTAGTAATAAATAGTAAGCTATATTTATACGAATCTATACTAAAAGTATATCGTCACTCTCGGAACAGAGCAAAGTAGAATTTTGGTGAGAGACTGACTGAGACTCCCTCACTTATTCACCCCGTCCTTCTGTCACTCACTTTAGACGGGAAGGCTAACATATCATTTCGTCTCTTCCGTTATGCCTTTGGCTCTTTTCACTTTCCAATTCGGATCCTACTGAATTTACCAACTAAAATATTCACAGAATTTTTTCTCCACAATCAATGAAATCCGTAAATTATTCTTACTGTTCCTCACAGTCTTAATTTTCAAACATTACCATTAGTTAATTACAATTAGCATACTTTTATTGTGGAATGAATTGTCTAACGATTTTTATTTCACACCCGGAAGATCTGCTGACAAACAATTGGGAGTGCAAATATTATAATTATTGTTTAACTTCTGTTATGTCTAATTGGTTGTTGACACTATTGTTATTTAATACACCTGTAAATAGCTCAATTAGCAAGGCTGATTTAGCGGCGATGATAAACACGTAATAATTTAAGGACAAAAGATTACACATTTCATTGTGTAAAAATCTTTTAACGTGCTATCCTTTCGGTTATATTGTCAATGGATTTGTATGAATGATGAGCGGAATAGTGTATAGAGTGGAGGTTCATTCTGTTTTTGACTATAAATATTCTTTTGTTTGTAGGAATTCAATTGAAATGGATCGACAAACGAAAGTAAAGGTTTCCTATCTATTAATTTGAAAGCGAGAGTGTACGTACTAGGATAGGACATAATAATAATCATTATCCGTTACGTATACAATTTAGGAATATAATAATGTTATTGTTATGTAAGTGGATAGTATTTAGTAGAAAGAGAATGATAGGACACTGGTTGCTGCAAATTGAATAGATTGTCTTTCTGACTGAAGTAGAGTAGTAGCTGTAGCTAATATATTTCCCTCTAATTGTATGTAATAAGTATATAAGTTGAGTCTTTATAGAATGTAAAGCACATAAAATGACAAAACACTCTGCATACAATAACAATGTAACAAAAGGTTCATTAAAACCAAATAAAAGGTGCATCGAATAATTTCCATATTATGTACTCATTCAATTACCGAGACAATAACAATCAAAACACTTGAATGACTGACTGACTAACTGACTGACTGACATTCAAACAACAGAGAGAGTAGCGTATACAATCAATGCACACAAGAATAGAATAGTCCGTCACACACAGATAGATTTTTATTGCCTTATAGATACCTATACATAAATATTGAGGAGATAATCATGAAGTGTGCCATTCCTTTATATTCTGACAAATACTAGTCCAATATTAAATCTAAGGCACAATTCTATCGACAGCAAACCAAAAGTGAATGCAATTGTCGACTCTTATTCTATTCTTTAGAGTCGAGTGGATTTATTATCGGGGAAGAATAAAGACTCAGTTTCCTTTCCCTTGATTCAATTCTCCAATAGAACTCATCTGATTTCATTCAGAAATCTCAAACAGACTTACCGACATTTCAACAATGAAGTGTAAACAGAAACTGGGAAGAATAAAGAAGAATATTAGTATCGACTTTACATTATGTTACGCACGTTTACACCATTTTATACACAATCCACATAGATTAACCTCTTCGTTCCGTGTGTATACGACTAAAAGGGAATTCATATATAGAAAAGTGCATAGCTAGTGCCTTTATCCTCTTTATATGCATGTACATCTTCATATAATAAAATCCATTGTGTCTAATGCACTGTGCCAGTGTTTTCTATTGTTGTGCATTGTATGAATCTATTTTATTGTGCATGTACATATGTATGTAACACGTACCTGTTAACTTTCTGATACAATAACCATGTAAAAGTAAAAGTAACTGTTCTACAGTCATATTATATTATATTCGTAGACTGATAGCCTTTTGCTTAGCTCATACATAGACAATTACACAAATAATACACATGCTATAATAGAACAGGCGAAGAGTACAATGCAAGACATTAACTCCTAATACAATGCACTACGCTCCTCTTTACAATAGATTCACACAATGCAATAACAATAACACTGACTACTATACGGAATATATCTGTGTATACGCACTATGAATGCATTTATTCACAATTCCTCCTCCCTCATACAATGAGAATGAAGACAAACTATCTTTTCTCTCACCTGACGAGCTATTCATTTCTACGTTGCGTACTATTGTTACATTTTTCATATTGTCATTATTACTAGAAGATTATATGCAAGTGCACAAATTGTTTTCGAACAAATGCCAAGTGAAAATTAAGTCGTGCATTATTATCTAGACTACTAGGTATATTATATTATTATTTACTCTTTTCTCTGACATTTTGTAATAAAGTATAAGAACAGATGGAGAATATTAACAGTTAAAGGCTGAAGAAAGTAATAAGATAAAGAATGCATTTAGAATGATGATACAAGAATAATAGTGTGCGTTATAAAGCTATATATGCATATTGAATTTAGTACTACAGGACCTACGACAATAATAGTGGCATAATAATAAACAAACTGATTGTGAGCTGACAATGAACATTTTTCATATTGTCATTATTACTAGAAGATTATATGCAAGTGCACAAATTGTTTTCGAACAAATGCCAAGTGAAAATTAAGTCGTGCATTATTATCTAGACTACTAGGTATATTTACTCTTTTCTCTGACATTTTATAATAAAGTATAGGAACAGATGCAGAATATTAACAGTTAAAGTCTGAAGAAAGTAATAAGATAAAGAATGCATTTAGAATGATGATACAAGAATAATAGTGTGCGTTATAAAGCTATATACATATTGAATTTAGTACTACAGGACCTACGACAATAATAGTGGCATAATAATAAACAAACTGATTGTGAGCTGACAATGAAATAAGTGGGTGAGTTATTCAATAGGTAATAGCAGTGTCCTATGAATGCAATTCATTGTGTAATAATAATAAAGTGTAATATGGACTAACAATAGGAGTGCATGTGCATATTGCACTGATTTTAACAATCTTTTAAAGGATTCTTCTATTATGTTTTGTGAAAGAGAGGCTTAAATAAATGTGTAAGAACTTGTGTCAGTCAGTGCTATTATGTTTTATTTGTGAGTTAATGCTTAGAATTTTAAAATATGAATAGAAACATTGTTTATTTATTTATTTTGTGAAAAATGACATATAGCTAGTCACTTAGTACAGTAGTATAATAATAATAACAGAGAGAAGATAATAAATACTAAGGCTGGGAGAATAAAAGAAGTGGAAATCAGACGCGTGCCTTTTCTTCTTTGACTTTGGCATTGGCAGCAAAATTTTTGTTGTTGATTTTGATGGTTGTGGCCTGGACTGGTTTTCGTTTTGTTTGCTTTGGTTATGTTTGAGTTTTATTGAAATGGAATGGAATGTGGATTCGTCTCGTCTATACTTGTATTTACTAGGGGCTTAGTCACTAAGTACAAGTGGTGAAATTCCTTTTGAAAATATTAGAATAGAGAGTGCAATGCAAAGTTAAGCTAAGCAATGTTGGAAAAGAATATTATTCAGAATGAGAATAGAAGGAAGCAAAAAGGAGAGAATGGTCGTGAATTGAATTGAATTGAATAGGACAACCTGCTGCACTTTTTCCTGTCCTTTTTCCTCTTTTATTTCTACAGACTTAGACTACTGCCATGCACTCACTCACTCACTTTACTCCATTCCGCACTCAATCTCCAACAGACAACACAGATGAATAAATACTTAAGTATATAGCAATGATAGCACACAATACACTCTTATTACACACTTTTACGTTTTTCTATTCCTTAGGATAGGTTAGTGCACACACAATTTAGATTCACAAAGAAAAATGTCTTTAGATTATGTAGCTCGATGCGCAATGGCTCTTTTTTCAGACTTTTTTATAGAGATGTGCGACAGAGTTAAAGATGAAAGATGTGAAATAAAATGAAGATCAAATCGGATTTCATTTAAGGACATTCATATCGTGTTTGTGTTGATAGGAGTAGTGTGTGGTGCTGTACACATAGAATAGAATGCAATGTGTGGCACGGGTTTTATACTATAGACGACACATACATTCACAGTATTGTTCAACAACTTCTGGGTTTACTTTGCCTTTTGCTTTCCTCTTTTTCCTTTGCTTTCCTTTCCATGCCATTCCTTCTGAATTCAATTCAATAATAAAAGTGCATCGTGAAATCCTCTTTTATTCTCTTTTGTGTGGACAAACACAGCAGAATAGGACTAGCTATCTAATGTAGTACTAACCTGCATTACGTTTTCTGCATTTATATTTATTCTACTCGTGGGTTTTCATGTGATTCTCTTCACTCTGCTCTTCCAGATGTGAATAATGCTATTTATTATCTAACGCATCATATTTATATACATTTCCTATATATCTATTATATAATAATATCATGTAATACTATAATATTATTGGCTACTTCATTATTTTCCTATAATACGGTAAGGTGGTTTGGTTTGGTTAACAAGTTGTATGATTGTATGTAGAATGCATGCACTTTGTTTGTATTGAGTGCGAGATTCAATTCAGATGAATTGCATTGTCCTCGGCTCGTCTTTACAATTTGCTTTCTATATCTAACCGATTCACCATATATTTCATAGCTGTGTGTGATGTGATACGCTATCATTGAATACATTCAAAACGGACATAATCAATGGGCTTTGTCAACAGGAAATAAATGTCCAATGACTATCTCTCTCTCTAAGCACAAGTCCTATTATATCAGCTATCATTGAATACATTCAAAACGGACATAATCAATGGGCTTTGTCAACAGGAAATAAATGTCCAATGACTATCTCTCTCTCTAAGCACAAGTCCTATTATGTCTCAAATTGTGTCACTGTGACTTAAACCTTCCTTTCATTATTCTTTAAAATACTTTTTTGCTCCTTTTAGCTTAGATTCAAAAAAGATGATAGCATAGTGTCCTGTGTAAATAGCTACGCAAGAACCTATTTTAATAAAAGCTATTTCAGTAGTAGCACTGCCCTACACAACTCTTTGTTGCAAGGGTAAAACAATTACCATCGTTAACACTTAAGTCTATTTTGTACACTTACAAAGGGTGTAATGTCCTGATTATTGCTTTTCTTTTGAACATTTTTCTCATTCAGGTATATCAATGTCAAAGGCAATAATACGAGAACAAAACCATCGTTAACACGTAAGTCTATTTTGTACACTTACAAAGGGTGTAATGTCCTGATTATTGCTTTTCTTTTGAACATTTTTCTCATTCAGGTATATCAATGTCAAAGGCAATAATACGAGAACAAAATCAAGTGCAGCTACAACTATTAACTGCTCATTGTTACTATTTATTGAAAAGCAAATCAGGAGCTACAACAGCTTTATTTTAAAGGAAGCAACCAGAACGACTGTATTATTTTCTATTTATCTGTGTATACCTGTCAGGTTATAACTGTCTTGTCTTAGTGACATTTCCTTAATGTATAGGCCACCGATTCCTTTTCAAAATATCTGACAAGACCACCGACAGTGGCTCTGTACTCTAAAAATATCCCGTTCTCTAATCACCTTTACAATTACCGATGTCAAATCAAATTTAGAAATATTACCAACAATAACGACCTACCCATCTCTCATTTTACAATGCACTACCACTACAGTTTTGCTAAATTACAATGACAGAATTGTCCATATCTAAAATGCTGACAAATTCACATGTACAATTATCTGAGCTACATGCCGACGAATTGTCTGCAAATAGCAACTAACTTTTATTATGTGAACAAAAATTTATTGGACATGTAAAACAAATAGACGGTTTTACAGGACAGACATTTACTACTTACTTTAGAATTACCATTCGTTTCAGGTATCATAATATTCTTTTATTGCTTATTCTTGACAAGATATTCTAGATTTACAAGATAATAAGGTGTTACCCTCTTTAGCATCCTTGTTTTCAATTTACACGATTTGTACATGGCAGCTTGTATAATTGGCTTGCCTCTGTCTAATGTAATAGCAATCTTACTAGTGAGTACAGATAATTTAATAATAGGACACAGAGTATAGTAAAATAATAATGTAAGTTTCATTTTGCGATACTGAATATTAATTACCTATGTATTATGTACCTATAGCTATGCTTTAATTAATATCAATTAAGTTTTTCTTCGTATTTGTGTAATAATAACAATACCAGTAATATGGCAGATTTAATACAACCATCATTAGGAATCCAATATTAAAAGCAACTGTTTGCTAAGGTGTTTAGTTTTAGGCACAAGAGAGTCAGAATGTTCTGGCTGATGTAGTAAAAGTGCGTTGGTCCCTTTTTTGTCAGCGTGTGCGGTGAAAATGTTTATTGAGATATGGTCATAATCAGTCACGGTGCATAAAATGTCTTGGTCAGCATATCTACTGTAAGAAGAGGTATTAAAATTGTATTCGTTTAAGTGCTCGTACTCGTACGCACCTTCTCAATTTACTACGCTTTGCTTACTATTACCTTTACCTACATAGTATCTGTGTTCCAGCACCTTATGTACCCTAATAATTTGAAACACAAACGTATTTATTTAATGCACCTTTTCGTTATTAGTATGGCAATTACTTTATAAGTTATCCTATAAACTGATAAATAAAAGCTCTTCCTAGATTTACAGTGTTGTGTTTATGAGGGAGAGGAAGAGAAAATAGCAGGTTTAAATTTTATTGCTCTGTACTTAAGTTTTAAGTTTCATGACACATTTTGTATTTGCAATTGCAGGTGCAATAATATCATTGTACTTTAAATGCTCTTCAAACCTAGTACATTGGCAATAAATGTTATAGCTATCCTCAACTACCTGCCATGGCGTGGCGTGGCCAATCCATGTAGAATACAGTAGCTAGAAGTTTTATAGAAATTATAAAATTATAAATGTCCCTCGATATAATGATATACACGATAGCATAGCGGATAGCGGTAGGTAAATATCCCCAGTTTGTTCAAATAAGTTTTTAACTCAGTTCAGCTGATCAAGTACACTGCAATAGAAGCCTTATACACCATAATGTCCAAACTGGTGCATCCTTTATACACTTGGGGTTTATACCTGATCCATTTTACTACACCTCTTACCTAATGATGCTAATTTTCACAAAAACTTTATGTATTTGCCTGCCCTGCCCAATTTTTTACAGCTATATTATATCTTTATGAACTTGCTACTCTTACTATTGCTATTGGTACCACTGGATTGACGTGCACATAAAAACTACTCTTGGGTATCTTAAAGTACCTACGCATACCTGTTGTATGTTGAAACAAAACAGTGTTACACCTCAGGTTTGTTTACTACCAATTGTACCAAGAAGGAAAATCTTGTTTGTAGGTGGTTCAGCAGTACTAGGAAAAATAAACAATTGTAAAACTGATGCTTCAAGTGGCACACTAAAGAAAATGAAGATTGTAAACAGAAAGTTTTATTATGCAACCCAAAATATTATGGTAATGTTAAACAGCTACACTGCTGCTGTACTGTTCTAGAATTTGACAATTTGACTACCACAGAAATGCTTGAAAGAATCAACATAAATTCGTATTTATATGCAACCCAAAATATTATGGTAATGTTAAACAGCTACACTGCTGCTGTACTGTTCTAGAATTTGACAATTTGACTACCACAGAAATGCTTGAAAGAATCAACATAAATTCGTATTGAAAAATAATTAGATTCAAATGTTGAATTAGATGGATTTCTTTGTCTGTGCACAAAATTAAATATCTTTTAATAGGTAGCAACAAGAAACCAAATTAGGTGCTTCAGCAAGTTCAGCTTTTGCTTGGTTTGGGCAGCTATTTTTAGAATCAGCCCAAATTCTATGATCGGGAATTCACCAGTTATATCGTAAGGATGTTAAATTAAAACCATCCGAGTTTCAAGGGCTGTAATTTATTAAGAGCACTTAGGTTTTATGAAGTAAATGGTTTTAGCAGTAGTTATCATTTCCGGTATATTCATTTTTTCATTGGAAAAATTGGTGTGGTTATCGTAATAAGTTTTCTTTGAAGTAAATTAGTTGAATTGGTCCTTTTATCATGTTTCTATATTTGCGATCATGTCCCAAAATGGTTATACTATTTGTCGGTAATGTTATATCTGTAGTTATCGAATCATTATTATACTTACAACAAGCTTATAGTTGACTGATTAGGGTAAAATAGAGTCAGAAAAGTCAGATATAGATATCCGCAGGGTATAGTAGTGATGTGGTAGAATTTATCAAGGCAAGTCATGAATCACACAATTATAGGATACGTACAGGACATGGCATCATCATCATCATCAAATCACAAGACAGAAAATGTGTGCAACTAAGCAGAGATAGGAAGAGGACATCATGACTATAGTAAACACATAGAATTTATTACAATCAAGTTATACTATATTATATAGGTACATAGTATTATTATGATGGGATGATTTGATTTAACTCTTTTTTCTGTTGTGTTTTTCGTCTAATCCTCTCGTCAACTGTGCACTAGTAAATAGTTGTACAAACAAGGATATATCTAGTATATCCGTTACATAACATATATATTTTCTGGGAATAATAAAGCGTGCAATCCTTATCTGATATATTTTACAAAGTAGTGCGAAGCTTGCTATAATCGTGCAGAGTAGTAGTAGTAGGAAAGTAGTAGGTTGTTCATAAAAACAGGACAACATCTAATGTTAAAGGACAGGAGAGGAATAGAAATGACTCTTTCTCTACTACCAACTAACTCTGATGTGTGTTTTCTGTTTGATCCATGTGAGGAAGTTACGGTTGAGTGACTCGCACGAATTTTCCGATCTTTTGACCTTTACCGGATTCGATGTGTTACATATACTACATTTACTTCACTTTCCTCTCTCTCTCTCTCTTCATCTCTATTCTCATCTAGTTTAATATTTATAATAGGTACCCTTTCACGTATATATGCAAGTGTCAAAAGAGTTAAGTTTGCCGAGCTCTGCAGAGTGAGCCTCAACTTTTTATGATGAGGACTGAAAGAAGAGCATGGGAATGGCACTAGAATAGAAAGGACACAGATTAGCCATTATATAATAATATAAATAGAATATCTCGATATTTCTATTTTAAGCAGGGTAGGTTTATATTATTTTCAATCTGAATTACGTACTTGTCGAATTATAAGCATTTTCCCTCAGTAAATTAGTTGGGTATAATATTTGTATGTGTACGTTATGGCAAACCAAAGGAAACTAACAACTAACCATAAGTACGTGACTTGCTACATTATTGTCAGTTAATTTTGTATAGTAAGTATAGAAAGGGAACTGAAGTGTGCTTTGCTGTCCCTGTCCTCTGTTAGATGTTATTAGGAAAGGTACTTTAGTATTCTGACTGACTGTCCTGTTCTTTTCGTCAATGCCGAAATTGTATAACATATTTCAATCCACATAATAATAATACTANCTTAGGAAAGGTACTTTAGTATTCTGACTGACTGTCCTGTTCTTTTCGTCAATGCCGAAATTGTATAACATATTTCAATCCACATAATAATAATACTATACCTGTCTTTTCCTATTCCTTAAATATACATATAGAATTCTACTTCATATAGAAATTTTAAGAGCAGAGTTACCATCCACTGCTCAACTTTGCTAAGTTTATTAAGGTAAATATATATAAAGGGAGTTGGGTCAACAAGGTAATGCAATAGAGAGGAGTTGTACATGTAAAATTGCCTCACAGAGAGTCAGAACTTTAAGTGCTACTAGTTGAGCAGACTAACTAAGTCTCTTCTCTCTGTAGAGTAGTAAAATGACATGACATACTAGATAGAGTGTAATAAAAGAGAGCTGGATTGGTTTAGTTGGATCTGTTTTGGCTCTATGCATTGAATTTCTGTGTACGACTACTTGCAGTTCTGAACATGTAATAAAATTTGTAAATGCAAAGCACAGGTTTATATTTAAAATATCAAGTGAGTAAAGTGAGAATGCATATACAGAGAGCACACAGGGAGTTGAGAACATGACTGCATTTACAGTTCACTTCAGATCAGTACTGAGCCAGTGAGATGAACAAGGATAATGTAATGTAGTGGAGGATGTAAAGTACTCTGTACTACAACCGCATTACAGCTTATTAGTTCTCTAAAACTGTCACAGAATCTGTATTTATGCATTCTGACTCCTCGTTCTTAGCTAAGGTTATCTCCTTCTCTCTCTCTTTCTGTCCAAAGAGCCGTAGCCAACTCATCCCATTCCTATATACTCACAAATAGAACAACCTTGTGATTCAACAGCCACTTTCTACTCCATATTAATATAGACACTCAAGATAAGGGCGATAAGGCCACTTTTAACAGTAGTAGCTTCCAGCACTACTAAAAAATACATTTGCGTGTTCCTACTTTTAAGAAAGGATTTGCAAAATATAACTGGATTTCTCGTGGGAAGATATTTTGGAAAAGACCATCGAGATCATTTGTATCATGGAATAGCCATAAATGTATTGCGATATTCTTTTATTGCTTGTATTCTTGCACATGTACCAGCAATTATAATTTATACATTTATTATGATGTAGATTCAATTCACCAGCAAGTTACCCAATTTATAGATGACTACCTACCATCATTAAGCTACAATTTAATTGTTAGGCTAGTAAAACATTTATTCGTTGGCACACTTTTTCACAACTTCAATTATTAGGAATTCCTTCGTATTAATACCTAGTATACTATTTTAACATGGAATAATGTAGCTTCAAATGCTATTATACTAGTTAATACAACTCATAGCTTTAACTTAAAAATATACTAGAACTTAGAAGAGATGATTATTCATGACGAATAAAGTAAACATCTCTAAAAATCTAAAAATACTGTGTACAAAATAATGAACAGTCCATATAGAGATATATAGGTAGTTGGGTTCTTGTAAATTAAAAATGCAAAAAAGGTAATAAGTCGAGATTTTTACACCACAGTAGAGTACGAAACGTCAATCTGTGGACATGAAGTATTTTAAAGTTGGGAGAACAGGGCAGACAAGCGTAGTGTGTAAAAAAAGGGATAGGAAAAGGAGACAAAAGGCCTTTTCCAAAGCGTGCAAAGCTCGAGCAGTCCAAATATAGCATGACAATACGGCATAACGTAACGCGACATGAAAATCGTGTTTGATCTATGGGATGGAGTTATTTTCTGTCTTATAAAAAGCTACACGTTCATAATATCAAACATACATAGATCTACTTCAACAATTATCTACTACATACACACAAGCACAACACAAAATAGGTTTAGTCTGAATATACCTTAAAAATATATAGATACATGTAGACTCGAAAGAATTGTCCCTAAAAGCTTCAACAGCAACGCAATCTATATTCCTATACACTCTGTTCGATTAGCTAAGAGGATGATTATGGCATGTACAGTAATACTTCTGCTGT
>JABASI010002518.1:0-19440 GCA_019776505.1 Tomocerus nigrus
TTTAATTTAATTCTCGATTTCTGTCTATATTCTTGGGTGTTTAAAATGCTCAATTCTAAAGCAAAAGGGCAAAAAGGCAAAAAGGCGGCTTTTTGCTCATTTTGATAGGCAAAAAGGCAATAGGGCAAAAAGTCAAAAGGCAGCCCTTTTCATGCCCTGAAAACTTACTACTTATATGTAATAATGATGGGAAGGATTACAGAAAGGGAAGCTTATACTACTACTTAAGTTGTTTAGGCGTTTTGGAATAAAATCACATAAATAAGTAGTGTGTATGTACATCCCATATACATATATATCAGTACTAATAGTAGCAAATAGAAAAATGAGATATGAGACTTTTGCACTAAAAATATGTCATAAGAGTATAAGAGTTGTGGGATTTTCTACATTTAAAGTCAAGTCCTAAATGTGCTGATAGTACTGTAGAGATTGTTAGTGGAAAAGAATATGAAATGAGTTATGGTAATGTATAATGGATTTTTCATACTGTGAGGATGAGGGCTGTGAAGTAGATATTCTCACAATATTTATAACGTTATATGTATCTTCTTCCCATTGCATTTGCCAAAATATTTTACAATTGAGTTTCTGGTTTGGCCAAGGAAAATGCATCGCATATTGCATTAGCCTGCAGTCGACACAATGATATTTTATCACTGTCGGATGTCTTTTAGTCCGCGCTATGACATTATATTATTCCAATGCCCTGTAACTTGCTTTATAGTCACAAATGAAATATGTTGGGGCGAAACTGGTTTAGAGCTCCGATGTTTTTTTCCTCCAAGGGGGATGACAAGCCTATAATAGTGTCAAAATATTATTTCTTTCTTGTCAGCTTTTACAATGCAGTTAACTTTACAATCGGCTCTCTGGCAGAGTTGGCTACGATGCATGTGTGTAAATAGGTTTATGTTGTACAAGAATGTAGACGTAGCACTATTTCCTCTCTCTCTCTCTCTTTCTTTCTACAAATTGTACGGATGCACTTGGTTCTAAATTATATAATTTGAGTTATAGTCCGTAACCTCAATGTCTCCTCTGCGCTCTATTTCTTTCTATTTATGTTTATTTGGTCGGGAAAATTTTGGCAGTGCAAATAACTGGAAATGCACATGCGAGCTCTGACTTCTGACAAGGAAAGCAAAATATTTAAGCAATAACACACAAACGGCTAAAAGATACTCTGCCTCTCAGCAACTATGTAGCTACATGCATAATAAAATTGTAAGCGAACAGTAAACATTTAATAAATGTACATGCAGATAGCGGATACTTATCAATTTCGTGTTTCCTCAGTAAATAACTGCATGAGTTGTCTAAATACTACAAAGGTGCACACTTAACTATTTCAACCTACTCATAATAATAATTACTACGATGGTAGTTATGCCAAGCCTATGTATTAAATATGCAAAAACATTCACTAATTCCCTTTCGGCATGCAGTAGTAGTTACTTAGTAATAAATAGTTACAGATACTTCTTATTACTAACGGGCAGTGTGAAAAATAGTAATGTCAGCACATAAAAATAATTTAAAGAGCAAAGAAGGAAATATAATTTAGAAAAAATGTTTTTCAAAACACTAAATTAGAGTTTAACTGGCAGTGCGCTTTACATTTGACAATATTCAGCAATACATATCCCCCAGCTAAGTTCAAACACTACGCATCTTATCAATTTTGCAGAAAGTTTTAAAGATACAAACAATCATTATTTATCTCAATATACGATTGTTTACAAAAAAATGCACATTATAATGCAGAAAGCGAACACAGGTCATAGCTCATCTCTTTGTCTAAATAAATAAACAGTTAAGACAAAAAGCTGAGATTATATTATGCCAATTGCTACACAACAGTAAACAAAAGTAGATAAACGGATGTCCATTTAGTAAGTATGGATTTTAAGAGGGAATTCGTGAGCTTATTAATAAAGCGGTCGAGCATATAGGAGCATTAGGATAGGGAAGTACAAAGAGAACATTAAAACCAGGGAGATAATGAGGATTTAAAAAGATAATCCTATTATGTAAAGAAAAGAGTGACATTGATTAAGACTCTGATGATTTGCAGACTGGTCTTGAAAGGCAGCGAAAGACGGGGAGACAATGATAGTGTTTATCCTTGTAGCTTGTCATTAGTCTCGTCGACTGGATGTTCTCCTCTGAATGCTAAATGAATAGGAGGAGGAAGAGAGAGAGAGAGGAGAAGGTTGTGTGGAGCGTGAACGGAGATGCATAATGTTATGACTTAAAAGTAGCTACTAAACGCCTATACACTCTCGACAGCTTTTCTTCTTTGGCACAGACAAAGTTGCAAAGATGATGTGTGTGTGCGTGGATGCATTCTACAATATTGTACGTAGTATCTCCGCAAGTATAGGGAATGATGATGATGCAGAGAGTGGAGAAGACAAGGTAGGCCAAGTCAAAAGTCAAGGGATTGTTTGTCATCGGAGAATGGAAGACAATGCAATCGAATGCAGCTGAGGAGTAGGGACAAGGAGGTGAGCATGGATTTAACAGTGCAAAATTGTAGTACGTGATTGTCACACCCACAGATTGTTGCTTGGGAAGAGATTTGACAGCTTAAAGGGTTTAACCCGGCATAAATCGCACGTGTAATAGGCAGGGAGGCTAAGCTTTAATCAAAGGATACATCTGTGGCAGGCGTGTTTGAATATCTCGCCTGAAACTTTATCAGTTTCACTTTATCATGATTAACTACTGTTTCCGTCTTTCTCGATTTGAGACCAGAGCAGAGTTACTTAACTCACTCACTCACTCACTTCACTCCCATACACATACATACATGCATAATATACATGCACACATACACATGAAATGTATAGTGAGATCAAGCTGGCCTGCCTGCCCAGACAGCTCAGCTAACTTACTTATTGCATATTTTTTTATCATCTGAGTGAGACTATGTATGAGGATGCTGAGACGATGAGCTCCTTTGACTTCCCTGCCTCCCGTCTCTACATGAGTAAGATACATTGAATTCCGTTTCATACATCACATCTCAACTAAATCTCCAAACTCTACGCACTTCACTATTACTACGATGACTACTACTACTACTTAGTTACTACCACACAGCATTATTATTATAGCCAGGCTATATAGACACAAGTTGAGGTTTTAGTTGTAGCCATGTGCATATGATGAGCATTAGGAAGATCTGACTCTATGACTATCTCAACGGGATGAATGAATGCGTATTTGCTATTTGATCCCAAGCTGAGCTCAATCCATTCCATAACATATGCTAATTCACTTAGGACGACTTCTTCTCAACTGAACTGATTGTCAGTGAACTGAATTGGAAAAGTAAGTCAGTATAACGCACAACTACTCCAACACATTAATTCACCGTCAAATGACTAATGTACTTGTAAACATACGCACCCGTCCCGTCAATAATCCATTTATATTAATTCTCACAATTTATCTTGCCCAATTTACATATTGCACGCATTTATTTTCACCATTGTACTATTATGCATTTTGTTAACTCTCTTGCTCGCTCGACCTCAGATAGATAAGTAACTAATCCCCCTATTACAAATTACTTTTAACAGATCAACGAACTTTTACAAAAGTTAAAATGCAAATGATAGACACGCGAAAATAAACTTAGATCATACTATACGTACGATTTATACCCTTATATCATTTATATTGCTCAACTGACACCAGTATAAAACTTATATTTAAGTATTTAAGTATTTGTATATTTACAATGTTTTTGTGGATCTACTAGATATTTTATAAAACATTCACGCAACTAATCTTTTAAATCACCATTTTTAAAGGAAAGTAATATGAGATTAAAAAATGGAAAACTATGAGCCAATTTCATACACAAAACTTTATCTGATTGAAGATCCTTTGTTTACCTGCCAAAGTCAACGAATCAAAAGAGTTTTCAAAAGATTTGGCACACATAAAGTTTATCTGTATATTTAGTACCGTATGTCACAAAATGCGTATGATACTGTTTGGATTTTTAACTCGATATAATGAAATAATAAATACATACGGAGCTGATAAGAACTGGATAAGATGAGAATGAACTACAAGAAACTAGCTGTGAGTCATTGACTATTATTGTTGGTTTGTGTGCGTCTGCAAAAAATAAATAACTGTCTAAAGGAAGGAGCATAATATTGTGGGTGAACATTTGGTTGAAAACTTTTGAGTCTGTTTTCTGTCCTGATGGCTTTGTGTTCAGAAGGAAGTTGATATGTTTAGTACGAGTCTACTAAATGCAAGAATACACATAATACGCAAAAACTATTCTTACGTTTAGTACTTATACGATTAAGGAAGAACGTATGCATATAATGTTTATGTTTATTATTCCCCGAAATATATGAAATCGTGTATCAGTTGCACAGTACACAAACTAAATTCAAGAAGTAAGTACTTACACTGCTTCAATATGTAAAATATTATTGCAGTTGTACCTACTTGTCTTACGGGAATGGGATGGATCTTCTGCATAGGTATACCTTTAGACAGTTTCGAGTAATAATAATATTATGAGATATATCATGGAGCATGATGCATAGCGCTATTCTCTCAATACTTCAGCAGAGGAAGATGTGAAATAGATACGGCCATACATTACTAGATTTTATAGTGTTTAATGTTGTAGGGATTACGCATAGGGCTTACTAAGACTTTTCCCTTTGGTTTGCTAAATATGCCATTAATTACAAACTGCACCCATCTGACTTAGGAGCTTGGATGCTTGTGTAGTATGGAAAATCATAGAGTTCTCCAAGTCCCCATCAGCAGAATGCATTTCTTCAACTGAAATTAAACTGCTCCTACCTACAAGTAGATTTATTTATACGGAATGCCTTTTTCTTTGCACTCACTTATCTGTAGTGTGTACACACTCCTCAGTTTCAAACTGAGATTAATAATACAGCAGCAGTGTAGCATAAGTAAGTCTGTTCAAGTGTTAGCATATTCCAAGCTTAAAATTATAAGGGTTACATTCTACAGTTTTCTATGCACATAGAATGTCTCTCTGTGTATTTCCCAAAGTTATTCATTGAATTCCATTGCTCACTTAAGCATGGTAATATTTACAAAGTATCAATAATTTATCAATTGGGACTTAACTGACACTCGCTGTAAAGTGAGTCAACTACTTACAGATATTTGTGTAGAGAGAGATTCTCTATTATATCCATCCTGTATTTGCATACGCACAGATGGACACACGCACAATGCTACGAATGATGCGTATAATTCGTCAATATTTCATTTGCTCACATTCAACTAAACAATTTCTATGTGCACACAGACACGCGTTTATGCTAATTCACTTTCTTCCTCTGTTTGACACAAACGACACGCATAATTTTATTCATGATTTCATGTCACATGTGCCGAGGCCTGTACTCTACCCTTTTGTCCTATTAAGACTTCTGTTTATTAATTGGTCAAGCCCATCCGCATTTATTTGCTTAATCAACTGAGACTTAAGCAGCTACTACATTTATTTCTTCTTATCATATTGCACGAATGAAGTTAGAGGGGTAGGCATGTCAATTATTCTCTATCGCGTTTTATTGTACCAGTATAACCAAAATGAAATCAAACAAGAAAATTATAAACGTGAAAGTTTCTCTAATAAAATAATCAAATATGATTTGGAAAGCGCATGCTGGTAATTAAACATTAATGGACCACGATTCAATTCAATTAGTATTCTCGGTTTAATTAAGTTCATTTATGGAAAGAAATTGCTTTAAATATTTTAGATACCTACGTCTAATATCATCATCGAATGCAAGCGTAAATTTTTAATTATATGCAATGAATAAATCTGTATCTGTTCATTACTTATAAAATTGAAAATTTTTACACTAAAAACACTGAAAATGTCTATTATTTTCTTCTTTTTAGATAATTCCATCTAGATATACTCGTGTAATGTAGAGTATTCTTGTAAAAAATAACCTTTTTGAAATCTAAAAGCCGTTTAACTAGCAATAAGTAAACTGTAATATTTAATGGCGTTTGAATTGGGGAATATTTGCAAATAAATATCATGGTCAAATTATGTCAGAATATATATCAGTGAAGTATTATATGTGGTATATTAGTAGAAAAATTCGTATTATTCTTGGTTTGACACACATATTCTTTAGTAAATACATATTTAAAAATGAAATTACTGTTGTTAGCGCCATAATTTCACTAATGAAGATAAAATATCCGTAGCATGCAATTTATCTGTCGCAAAGGAAGAAAAATAAACAGTTATGAAATGTATGATGGTTATTTTCCTAGCATTATGTGACATGCAGATATTATCTGCACAGATGTGAGTGTATAGTGGTAGACAGTGGGTTTAATGTAAAATGTATAAAGGAATAACAGCTCAATAAATCATGAGAAAGAATAGGCTGAATCGATTATGAACGGTCATCCATCACTTGACACACAATCACTCATTCTTTCACTCCATTCTATTTTGCTGGATGGCAGAGCAGAATCAGGAGCAAATTGCATGCATGGATTAGAAGGCAAGACGGCCGATGTGAAGAGCAGGCAAATCAGATAAATAAAGACTGAGACGAGTCCAAATTAAACTTTAATCGGACTTGTCATCATTATTCTAAAGCTAAAGTTAAATCTGACAATAGAATGAAAGAGTGGATGTCCAGCCATAGTTACAAGTTGCTAGTATTTAGTAGCCAACTGCAAGGAAATGAATAATATAGAGAGCAGGAAAAGAGATGGGAAGATGTAGAGTCAAAAGACGGAATCGAAACACAAGCCATGATTTTCATTCAACTGGGATGAATTCCCTTTTCTCAACTTTCGGTGACCTCGACCGGTGTGAATTAACTCAGTCATTTTTTTCTTGTCTACTACTACTATGCCATTATAATAATATTACTTATAGCTCTCTATAGGATTATGGATGGGATGAGTAGAGCTATGAGTGGGAATAATAAACAAAGTCGAAAAATTATGTAGAGAAATATTTAATGGATGGTCAGGTGGTAGAATTGGTTGTTGAACTTGAGTGAAGCAACGTTATCAGAGAGCACGACTCACATGACACTACTCAGCAGACAATGAATGAGTACATGAGATGTTTACTAGCAGCCCAAGAATTACAATCAGACGCATTGTTAGACGGGATACTGGAATATTATAATAATGCATGCATGCCTGCCTGGCCAAGAGTAAGTAGGTGCCTCTACTACTCTTTAGTCTAATGGATTGGTTCTCATCATCAGCTAGACGGAACATTTAGTTCACTAACACTAACGAAGTTAAATCAGCAGCCTTTATGTTCTCATCTGCATAAGTATGTAACTAGGAAGGATGCTTACCAACCAGGATAACAACCCAGCTCTTAGAACCAAATCCCAAATCCCATAACTACTGACCACAATGCAATTACAGTTTACAATCTGAAAATGTCTACCTGGAAAAATTAATGATCCTATACTCAGCTTTACTAAAGCTCTGCTTATTTTTGTGACATTTCGGGGAAATGTATTTGAGTGATCTTTCAACCAATGAAACGGCTTTGTACTTTTGCTATCTGTATATAGATGCATGAAATTTTCAGGCAACTGGCAAAAATAATAACAATGTTGCAGTGAAAAATAGAAAATATATAGTATGCATAAAGTATACTTTACAGACGGGTGAAATGCTATAGTAAAATCAATATTTGTTACAAAATATTATTTTATATTAATTTTATATAAAAGTCCTGATATTTTTGAATGTTCTGAATAACAATTGTTTAGTTGCCCATATTGCTGCAGAACATCCAACCTAAAAATTTAATTTTTTCATAATAGTACGCTTTATATATAAATCTTTACTACGTATTCATAAGACATGATGCACAATGTTTAGATGATTATCTGTAGCAGATGATAAACTGAGATATCTTGAATTCTTATGAAAATTTCCATTTCACATGTCATGAAATAGAAAGTAAGTAAATTTGAACCATGTGCATATATTTTACGGAGAACATGGAATGAGCTGGACTGTAGTGGTCCAGTTTAAGTACTTACTTACGTAATAGTTCTATATCTACAGTCCGACACGGAATAAGTGGAATAAATGGATTCATGTAAGTGTCTAACCTACAACAGCATGCAGTGCATATTGACAGGATATATGGAATTTCTTTGTGTAGAGCTTATATCGGGAAATGGAATGGCTGAGAGTAGTTTTATATTTAACATAAGTATCTACTTTGGTGGAGGAAGGCAGAGATGCATTGTGTGTAGAATTCTGTTGAAGAGGGTAACGGACAAACAAAATAATTTTCTGATGCCACATTGAATGTAACACAATAGAATTGGAGAGAAGGAGACCACAGGACGAGCAGCCCTTGAATTTATCAGTAAATGTACATTTGATCAGATCATCTTTACTTTGCATGGCATCAGGTTCTTACCTAGTTCCATTGTGTAAATTCATATCGTAATATAGCGACATATAGACGAGTGTTTTACATTATTCTTTATAGGGATCTACATGTCTCAGTGTAATATGGCCATAATATTATTATAGTGAGTGCGTGTTAGTGCATAGGTGCTCTTTATGTGTAGCATGGAGCTAGAGATAAGTAGAAATGAATTATTCTGTATTTTTTACAATGGATATGCAGATATGCAGTGGAGGGGTAGGTGCCCTTTGGGTAAATCTGAACACAAACAAAACAGTGCCGAGGACGGAATGATGAGGCTGCCTGTTTAGTGAGTCTTTAGCAGTGTAGTTTCACATTTACCTTCAGGATCATTATAATAATGTATCGATCTTGAATATTCTGGACTTTGGCTATGATTTCGTCTTACTTTCTGAATGACTTGAGTACCTACTGCATCAAATCAGAGTGCACTTTGATGCAGGAGCGCTCTAGAAAGGACGACAAACTCGATTTTTCTGTGTATCTGTTTGAAGATTTGGATTTAGGAGCCTATATTTCATGTTTTGATGGTTTTGTTATCTATGGAGAGTTGTGGATTGTAGTCATAAGAAAAAGAGTCGTTTCCTAGTAGGAGAGGATATTAAAGGTTGACTATTAGGAGTTCTAGACAGGCAGGCAGGGGCTTCACACATCATAGAATGTTTAGTTGTGGACGTGTGATTCATTTTCTAATGTGTGGCTATTATATTTATTAGAATTTCCATTGTGTTCCGTTGTATTGTATTTTAATAGGGAAATAAAAGATAACTGTAGGATAACATGATGCATGGGGATTTGGACATGAGATTTGGATGAAAATGAGATGAGAATTTCGTGTCGTCCGAGTCCTACCTAGAAGAACAATCAAGAAGAGAGGAGGACTCTATGTAATAATATGGACTAGAGGAATTAACAGCACATTATTGCACACAGACATCGGGCTACACATCTTATCTTTCTTAGCACAATGTTATTATTGCCTGCGTAACACACTGACTTGGAGCTTTAGGCTTTAAAGACGTTTCAGCTCGTTTTCTGGCCATACAGACTCAGTCGTAGCCTACTACTCTACTCTTTCTTGTTGGTTTTATCATCTGCCAGTTGTAATTTAAAGCAAAGAAAGAGTAAAGGCTACCTCTACATTTACATGAACATGTACAAAGTAAATGTAATTTATATATAACACAGCGTGGGTCACCACACCCTTTGTCAAGTCAAACTCCTCGTAAAATTAATAATTTCCTCGGAACACCACTACAATTCACTACATCTGCACTTTGCATATTTTTTTACATCCAGTTCCCTTTCCTCTGATTACAGAAACATGCACACCATCGTCGTGCACATTATTATTACTTACCTATGCAGAGCACACTAGCACAGTCATCATAGAAGAGCCATTACAATTACAAATAACTTGAATCTATTTCCCTCGAGAGAGCTCAGATACACATCAAACTCGCCTTGTTCTTTCCCTTGTACAATGACAATCAATGAGATTTACATCTCAACCAAACACTTCGCTCCACTCTATCTCTATTTATTTACAAGTACCTAATGTAAATAATTGAGAAAGTTCCCCTTTAAATCTATCGGATTAAATCAACACCATTTTTATTGAAAGGGTTCTCTCACTGCCCTAGAATCAACTGATTTAACATTTTTGTGCCATATCTACACTTAATCGTCCTCATGCAAAATTCTCCTTTTATTTAGTTGTTTTTTCCCTTATTCTAAACTACAAGGAATACGTGCTGATGGCTATGTCAGCCTTATATGGATCTTTCAAACCATCTGATTCCTAACACTCACTAAATAATGGGCACTTGAAAAACATGTGAAAAAGATAACAAAACTAAAAACTGATACCTACCTTGAAAACTAAGGTAACTGTAACTTCTCCTTGAAATTCTCGTACTAGTGCGAGCATTCTAAAGAAGTTGGCAACACCATTGCGTATAATCTTATATAATTTCATAACACAAATGATTCTTATGTACGTGTATTATTGTTTTTACACGTTATATACATGATTACAAATTTGTAACTTATGTTGCATGTTCATATAACTTAAAATATATTGGCCATACTTTTTTGACGTCACAAATTAAACATTCTTATCAGTTAGCACGTTTTCAAGGACAGATAAGTACTAATTATTTTGCTATAAGACAAATTAATTGTCAATCACGAGGATATTTTTAGAAAGGATCGATATGCATTACTGATTTCAGTACATACATGCCTTTACCTAATTAACTCAATACAAACGTTTCTACCATTCATACATTCATATTCGTATCACGCAATTCACCATCTCTGGAAATTTGTAGAACCATTTATTAATCTTTAGAAAAAAAAACCAACATTTTAAGTTACAGGATTGTCAGCATCCTAAATTGTACCGAATTGTGTGTAATATTGTTACGTTCCATTAAGCCACAGGTACATGCATTCAACATTTATAAATTGAGAAGAGACCAAAGTACCTACTGCATGCAAAGAGTTTTATTTTTTCAATCCATTGCAAAGGAGATGCATTTGTAAAGAAAAGGAAATGCTATTATCAAAATTAGGATGGCGAATAATCTAGATATGCAATTTTTTGCATCACATTGCAATTTACATTACAACGAAACATTTGTGCTTTATTGGGCTTGGAAGTTATTTCCGTCGAAAGTGTTATAGGGGGTTCCACAGCCCACTGAGAGTTGCATATTATGTGAATGAGCGTATAATAGTGTAAGCAAACTGCATTACTTAAGTGTAATAAAACTTAAAGCGTGACTAATTGTTTATATCAATAGAATATAGGCACCCGCAGCTCTGGAAAATAATAAGACACAACAGCTACGTATATTATACTTACTGTACACTCACTCAGTAATTAACTATTTGCAAGACAGGCCATTTTACAGGTGGATGGCGGAAAAGGACGACTGGACTTTCAGTATTATTTGGTCAATCTTAAAAAAATCATGCGATAAGATAAGACGGATATCTTCCTTAAAAGAACTTCCTTTATGTCTTTATGTCCAATTTAATTGTTTGTGTTATCGGTACATGAAAAACCGTAATACTCCTCTGTATGCACAATGGCACAATAGAAAAACAAACATTCCATTGTGAAAACTGTCGGGATAAAAGCAATAAATCTTTTTCTTGAACTTTGAATGAGAAAGATTTACACGAATAATATGAATTTAGCTCAAAATAGTATGTATAAGAAAAACAGGTGCATTATACAAATTCTTTCGACGGAATCCGTATACCTACATGTATTAGGTTATATTAGGTACAAAAGTCATAAAATTATAATATTAGGGACATAATATAAGAGTGCGTGGCAAGAATTGCCTAGAACATGATGTACATATTCGTGCCAAGATGTGCTAATGAAATAATTGGCAAACATGAGAGAAAAACCAAAGGAAAGAGAGGAGCTTTTTGTTATTTACAAAAGTATGAATATATACCGATAGAAATGTGGAAATAGTATTCACTCATACGTAATTATAATAATAGGAAAAATATTGCCAATGTAAACCATTTCGAAGACAAATGCCCCTAGTACATAGAATCTGTATTTTATTACAAGTTGATGATTAGTTTAGGAAAAACCTTTGAAAATAGTTTCCCTTCCTTACAATGAGCATCAATCACGACAAAAAGCCAAAGTCAAATGGTTCGAAGGTTATTACATCTGTTTGTGTGTGAATGATAAAATTTGAGAAATAAAGGGTCTCGCTCCTAGTTCCTAGTACACATTTAATATATTATAGCTAATTTACGTATGTGTTCATAAGAGAATATGCATTTAAATTTATATTGTTTAATTTATTATTTATTTATATTGCATATGTATAATTATATTTATCATTTGTATTATATTTATATTGTTCATGCAGAGAGAGTAGATATTATTTTGGATGTAGTAACGGCGTTATCCTGTCTTTCCTCAAGATAAGTAGATATTATTAGTACAGGATTCTAATAACTCAGAGATTGAAATGGAGATATAAATAGTGAGGCCTGTGGTTGAAGAGCGTAATGGTCTATATATCCTCTATAGAACTACAATGGCTATAGTTGGGTAAGAAAAAGATATCGGTGCTTTTGTTATTGTGTTGTGGTGGTGGTGCAGTAGGACAGAACGTAGCCTTCCCTTTCGTCTCAACTCAAGTCTCATCTCAGTGAAGTGTGGCCTGACTGGCTACCTTGTCCAAGTGCATGTAAATTGTAAATAGATGTTGGCGATAGGACAAGGAACATTTTTCTTTTGTTTTCTGTTCTGTCTCAGCTCAGGTGTCTAACACAAACACATTAAGATTGCTACTAACAAGTCGATCTGCCTTTGTTTAATTCACTTCGGCATATCAGTCTTATTGTTTTCGTATCAACATTTCTTACACTATTCCCAATTGTATACTTGTGGGATTTTCTATGAATATAAGTAGGAATGGGATGTTGGTAGGGATATACGGACGTGCGTATTGAATAATTTAATTCAATTGAGCAGTAGGCTATTTTCATTGCTCCTTAATTGTTTTTAACTGTTTCTTTTGATAGGAACTTGTGCCGAATGATTTTTCATGCGTGATGTTTTACCTGGTTATTGTTAGATTACATGCATCGTTCAGTAATGCCATAATAATTACACACATACACATACACACTAATATAATGCACAGCGGCAGATATTGCAAATACTTTTGACTATTACCTATGGATATAATTGAGTGACTAATAGTTTGTTACTGCATTTGAATGAATATTATTTCATGAAAGTGTATTATAGCGTTCTATTGTAATCTTTACTTGACATTTGATCTTGTGGTATCTGTTGATATGTGTGGTCTGCACGGTCATGCCATATCCTCCTAATTATTACAAGAAATATAATGCTTTATTACATAATTAGATACTAATTGTTGGATTTGCTGAGTAAAAGGGTTGGATGGACGTCTTGGCCTCGCGATTGGTGTTCTGTTCTGATTTTACCCATTATTAGTTAAGTATTACTGGTATCAGTAAGTATTTAGGCATTTGAGGTATTTGGCTACCTACTATACCTTCTTTTGTGCCTACCTACGATATCATTCATACAAATGAACTGCACTTGGTGTCTATTTCCGTAACAACTCTCTTTTGTATATAAAGGCAAGAGAATTCTTTTAAAAACCATTCAATTGTTTTTTGTCTTTGATTCCACATCGAGCAAAACTTAACTCAATCTCCAAAATGGTCAAGATCCTCGTAAGTGACTAAATTAAACAAGGAATTTCGTCAAAATTTTACTTGGACTGAGATTTTCTGTTTTATTCTTAGGCTCTTGTTTTCCTCGCCATCGTCGGTGTTGCCCTTGCCGTCGAAACCAAGGCCGTTGAAAAGAAAGAAGATTTGCAAACCGCTGCTGGAGCCTACTACGGAGTTGGTGGCTATGGATTGGGCTACGGATACGGAGGCTATGGAATCGGACACGGATTAGGCTATGGTTTGGGATACGGAGGCTACGGTGCGAATTCATTACGCTAATTAAATTCAGGAAATTAATGCATATCTAACGATTGACAAATATTGCTACAGGATATGGCGGATATGGTGGATATGGCGGATATGGACACGGATACGGACTTGGACACGGATACGGATTCCGGGCTGGCGGATATGGTCTTGGACTCGGTTAGCAATAAAAATCTCAATTTAAATAATAATATTGCTTTAAATAATACAAAATGATTAAATTTTTAGGATATGGTGGTCTTGGTTATGGAGGCTATGGATTTTACGGTTAAGCCATCATCTGTTGAAGTAGTTGACGTATGATATGCGATTCCTATATTCTTTATTGCCACATATTTACTTAAAAATTGTTATATAATTGGAAACCTACCATTTCTCGTAAATTGCTTATTGGAGCCCGAATTTATGTAGTTATTATGCTGTACCCTGTTTATTTATTTATTTATGTATTTGTTTAGTTAAGTTTTGTAATTTTTAAAATTCCAATTTAGACATTGATTTTTAACGATGGAAAAAATTATATTGCATTGGCCACTGTGATTTTTGGAAGCAATCTATTAAACCCTTTGTATCAAACTAAATTTTCTCATCTTTTGATTCATCTATTACAAATTGTGAACTAAACTATGAATGCATCCATCCATAACTACCTCATTTAAAATCCCATACAAATTTGCAAAGTAAATAAGTTTCTCTACTGGGATAATAACTGTTCCAGTATATTTATTATATATAGTAGAGCTACTAGTTATGTGCTAATGCTAACTACTAGTAGGTGTGTCTAATCGTTGTGAGGTATAAAGCATTAGGTAAAATCAACGACATGATTCCTTGGTAAATCTTATGAATGAATTAATGTAACTGTTCCCTATGGAGTGAGTGTAAAATAAATTCACTTTTTCTCAGTCAGAGAAGCAGTGGGAAGTTTTTTATTCCCTAGGGCCAATAGGAAATTTCCATCATCATCACCACGTAGTATGTATGTAGTAAGAGGTTAGATTAGAAGTTATAGGCCACTAACTCACCTAGCTAGGTATGCACAGTGATGAGATAGAAAGTGTTGAGCTATAATTTAAATTTCTAGTTAAATTGGTCTAAGAAAGTCCTAATAAAATTATGCATGAGTACCAAGAGGAATTTTCATGGGCCATTTCTTTAAATTACCAAAAGTCTGATTGCATGGCTGAACTAAGGCTAGTTCTTATCTCATCGCAATATAAAATGAGAGAAACTGGAGGATAAGTGACGAAGGAGAGGAGTAAATGTGAGTAAACAGAAAAATGAAGCTGTGTAGTAGATGAAAAGGAGAATGATAAAAAGTAGAAACTCATCCATGCGTCTAATTAATTAAAAGGACAATAACTTTAATCGCCTAATGTGGGCAGGCAGATAAAGCTAACAGCTGTATTTGTAGGAAGACAAAGAGGAGTTAACTGGAGTATCTCGTGAAAAAAAGGATCAACATCTCCATTTCTCCAGGCATAGTGAGCTAAATAAAGACGAAGCAGCTCTATAAAGTCGCTATGTCTACTAATGTTACAGTGTACGCGTATCTAATAACATCAGGAGGATCAGGAGGAGTAATAGAAAACTAAGAATAAGCCAGAAGAGCCAGAGGACAAGGCTAGAATCCAGTAGAGCAATGATGTAGTAATGTCATTGCCTGAGACTAGCACTTAAGTTTCCCAGATAAAATAACTTTTATTGTGTCCACATAATAAGGGTGACAAAGGCAATCAATAATCGTGTACGCAATGCTGCAAAGCCACGGCATAGAGCCACAGTTGACACTAAAATAATGTCAACTGCCTAAACGGACTCACTGCAGTGGCACAGAAATAGGAAAACTACTTGACACAATAAATGCTTGAAATTCTGAAGAAAGTTAGCAAGAGAGAATGTTATACAATGTCATCTCATTCCCCATTCGACTATCATTTCCCACAATCATTCACAACAGTCTACAGATTCATTCTCCAGTGGCTTGTTGGCTACAGGAGAACTGGCTCATTCCTCCTAATCCTCATTCATATGCATTAACTATGTAGCTATAGCTAGGTTGTTTACTATTCACTGCGTTTTAACGCTACACTTGATCATACTGAAATAAGCCATACACACCTACAGTCGAGTTTTTAACTGTTGAAACATCACGTGATATTATGCTCCGCCTTTACCATAGTGCAAGTTGCATTGTACAAAGCTGTGTACGTGCACGTACATTACTATGGAAAAGGCGGAGCATAATATCACGTGATGTTTCAACAGTTAAAAACTCGACTGTACACAACTTGCCGAGGTCACCCTCGGCAAGGAAGGGTGACCTTGAGATAATGTTTGAGATAGTCAACCGATTTTGAATTGCCTTTTTTATGCGAATAAAAAAACGTTTTACAAACAGTTTTTTACAAACAAACAGTTTTTTAAACTTTTAAGCTTTTCGTCGTACCGTTAAAACCATCATATAATAAGCAATCTACACTTGTGATTACTTGTGATATAAGATACACTTGTTTGATTTTACTTTGTAACTCTCAATCTTGAAAAACCAGCCTTTATGATGTTTGATGTAAGATGTAAGACGAAAAGATGCACTTTGACCACTTTTATCACCTCCTTTGGTCGTATATCTTCACTAATCGCTTTCAGTTACATTCTGGGTCTTCGGAACATGAAGGGACAAAAACTACAAATTTCAGGCAATTATTCGAGAAAAGCAACTATAATCTTCGGTTTCGCTTGAAACGCATTAGGAAAAAATTGTCCATTTTCAACTTACATCAGGTGTGGGCTGTGGGGCGATTAATGCGACTGCGGGCTCCATTTTGCAATATCTAAAGTAATTGACGTAATTTTGCGTATAACCACTTTATCGGGTTAATACTTAAAACAAAAATTGAAGCAATCTAATCGTGTCTATGACGATTCCCTGTTTATCTTATCGATTTTGATTTGCATTCAACTAATCAGAGTAGTAAAGTGAAATTCCATTTTTATTATATATTAGTATCGGTTTAGCGTTAGTTGGGAACAACAATTAATTTGGATTATAATATTGGAAATATATAATAAGTTTTGGGTTTCAGAGACACTATCCTATTTTGAGCCTTGTTTTCAAGAAATAATGTCCGTAATATCTAAACATTTGGTTTTCCTAACCGCGAATATAGGTAATCATATTTCTTTGTTAGCTGCCCTTTTGGAAAAGAAGATAATTTCACGAGATGATTCCGAACGAATCGTAAGGCCTAAAATATATCAAACGTTGAAACAAATATTTAATTTCTAGTTATTTGTTAAAAATTCAATGATTTGGTACCATTTACCTATCATTTTTAGTGTTTTCGATACACGGTTTGTTTATTTATGAATAACAGACAGCAAAGGAAACGACTTCTGACAAGAATACGATTCTGCTGCACCTGATAGAAAAGAAGGTAGATTACGGAAACGTGCTCAAAGACTTTGTTGAGATACTAATAGGAACTGGAAATGAACACTGTGCCGAGAAGATTGTAGGAGATTCCACTGATGATGGTCTCCATGATCTCCCGAGTGTACCAGACGAAGACTTGGAATTGCAACGTAGACACGACGAGTTGAAGAAAAAGCGAGTTAAATTAACAAAATAAGATTTAAAAACTCTACTTCCATTTGCCTGCATACTTTTGCAATTGTAAACAAAACAATGATATAATGTCTGTAATATTGTGCAATTTTTTACTGTTCATATTTTATCACACACTCAAGCTGTCATCTTTTTCACGGTTTTCCACTATGGCAATTTATAGTGCAGGGGACGAAATTTCAGGATGGTGGCCAAAACAAGCTATGGGACAGATTTGAGACAGTGACAGACTTAAGTATTGATTGTTGAACGCAAGTTACGCTGCATGCATCAGTCGTGTTCTTTCCAACCCGGGACTAGTCGGGGAGTCCCGTTAGTCCCGTCGAGACTACCCGCAGCTATACTGTCCGTAGCTTTTCATTTTATTTGACTGTACATCTTTTTTCGTCACTCTGTAACAAAAACCTTACAATCGTAATTATATGGTGGGTAAATGCCCATGTTGGATACTAACATAATATCAAATCAGTGTAATGTAATATACCCATTCAGATTTTTATCTTCATTCAAGTTCAACCATATTCCCCAACACGAGCAAATTAAAATAATGGTATTCCATTTGATCTTTAAAAATTATGAACTTATTCATTCAATATTCTAAATATTGAGCATTGATTATCGCATAATGAATATGATGCACATTACAGAGAACTAATAAAGGTCAAGTGGAAAATGTCAGATAATATATATGTATTTAATTGAATTTTGTTACAGTTATTAGGCGCAGTAAAATAATGTAATGTGAACACGGACTCCTTGTCTATTGTTTAATAATTTCACTTGCTGCATATCTATGTGACATATTCAGTGAGCATAAAAATTATATAACTTATAGGAAGATTTAGCATGGCATTTGTTTCCATATCGCTGACGCATGAACCTACGAATAAAGTGAATGATATTAGGTAGCTCCCAGTGTTTTTCATTGAAGCATTATTATTCAGAGTAGGTAACGCATTTGCTCTGAATGCTTTTATAGTTATTTTACTGCAGTAGTCAGTCAGTCTATGTCTGTCCTTGTGTCTTTAGTTAATTAACTGTCTGTCCCCTTGTCCCATGTACACGATAACTCTGAACGGATCGACAATTCTATACATATCGTTCAAATTTTCTGTCCTCTAGAGGACAATTGTAGGTCTGGATTCAAAAATAGGGTCACTGGTAATTATTATGTCCTCATAGGGTCGGCGGAAAGTCTACTACTTTAAAAAACGGGAAACAAAAATTTTACAAATTCATAATTAACAATAGGGTAATATCAGGGCTTTGTTACAAATCATGTGTAATACTTATTTGGTAATAGGATCAAGACTAAGCAGTTCATGACAAAAATAGGTACAGCTGGGTGACAACTTCTAACAAGAGATATTAAACATTTTTAGTGAAGTGGTTTTTGTATGCTAGAGTCGAAAATAATTCTGCTGAACGGACATTTTTATTGGTAATACAATGAATGTTAGAGAAAATGCAATTATTGTCCATTTGCGCAGCATGTAATTACCAGTATATCTCAAACATACCATTTAAAAATATCTTGCAATGTAATGTAGGCAGGACTGTGTAATTTCCGATACAAAACTGATTACCTACTCATTTAACAAATTTTATGTAAGTAATTATAGTAGTAGTAAAAACTATTTTTGGGAATACTTCTGTTTGTATTTGTATTTCATTTAAGCTACTCTAATTTATTGTTATTCTTTCAAGTCATTTCTAACTACGGCATTCCTACAGATTCAACAGGATAGACCGTTGGCCCGCTTAACCCAGGTTGGTAATAACAAAATTCTACTGTGTGATGAATGTAAAC
>JABASI010002519.1:0-19426 GCA_019776505.1 Tomocerus nigrus
CCGTAGGATTCAAAGTCTGATAAACTAAAACCTCCAACTGACGACAGACTTGTTGTTAACATACAAAAAATACGTCAAGATTTTAGTGTAGGACTCTTTTCTCTGATACCGTTACAAGAGCCCAAGACAAGTGGTGACGGAAACAGCGAATAACAATAAATGTACCGATTTTTTTAACTACATCATACCGTAGCCGTACGCACACATAAGTGTACATGACAAGTCCATATTTTTAGACTTGATAGTGAGGAAGAATAATTTATTGAAGGAAAATCCTCTCTGATTAGGGATTAAAGGGGAATTCTATTTGCAAGTGAATGGTGAACTTGCTGAATTTAAATGAAACAAAACATAACAATGATACACACATTTATAACTATAAGTAAGTAGGTATCGCAAAATCTAGATTCCTACGAATGTAGTATACTAAAATACAACAGATACACAGAAAAACGTTATTGTGCATCATATTGTGAAATATGACGATATAGATAGACTTAATACTAGGTATTACCATTTTAATATTACCCAAACTATATTTATGAGCATCAACCACTAAAATCGAGGAGATCCTCTTCGATAATAAGAATTGCGAGTCATTTGCGGTTGCCCATGTTTTGTTTGGTGCTGTGGTCATCATTGGAAGTTACAACAGTACAACAATGTAAGTAGAATTTTGGTCTTCATGCTCTTCCACACTCCACAGTTAGGCACATTAAATTATTTTACATGCGTATTTTGAGTTCGCATGCTCAAAATTTACATGGAAAGATCTGTGGATAATGTTCCTAAATTAGTTTCATGTTATGTTAATGTTCCTATATTATACGCATAAAAAATTTGAATCATTTTCAGGGCTACGTAAACAAACACAATATTTTTCTTGCAAAAAATCTAACAATCCAATAACCAATGTCACTAATTTGCATTTCATAAAATGTTTGAAGCAATATCAAGTCTAGACTGTCTCATAGAAATAAACAAATTGTAATACAAATAAACTACCGCATGTCATTGTCGATGGTTTTGTAGACAAGGTTTCTTTGTGGTGCTTGCTGATGCGTGACAAAGTTACCTAAGCAGATTCTACACAGCGAAGAAAAAGTAGCTGCATTATTATGCATTAAAGATATTTCTTATGTCTAAAGATTAGAAATGGTTCCATTGTGATCTATTGGTATCTCTCGTCATTTAATTCAATGACTTAATATGCGAAAAGAACTTTACCCTTTGTGAAAGTGAAAACAATATGGGGTGATAAAGGATGCAGATGTAGTTGTAAAGTTTTATAGTTTTTTTGCATCTAACATAACATAACATAACAACATGTTTGAAAACATTTTATTACAACTCTAAAGGTTAAGCTTCGTTGCATTTGAATTGTTTACTGTCATATATCAATCCAGGCAAATGTAATCTCACTACTGGCAGTAGAAAAGGAGGAAAGCAAAAACCGGCTTGGTAGAAGTCACACACACGTAAACAAATATTATTGTTATGATTGAAAACTACGTAGTAGTAAACAGTCATTATAGAAGATAGTAGAAGTTGGAACTCTACTCATCATTTCACTTTCATGTAGCAATCTAATAGCAATCTCTTTTTACATGGAACAAAGAGAGTCTGGTATTTAATGACACCGTCTATGCATGATGTACGATGTACCCTCACCAACAGATCTCTAATAACAATAATAACGTTATATTCTGTGTAGTGATTTGATTTAAACCTTTCTGAATAAGTGCAAGTGAAACGGAAGGATTTTTAAATGGTATATATTCAATGACCTTTCCATAAGGCGCCAGGCAAGGATGGGATTGGGTTGCCGTTTTCACTGATTTTTTAATGGTTAGAGACATTAAGTAGGTTTGTGGGACTAACGAAAGTGATTTTTATGTACCATTCCCATAAGTTCGTCGGCAACCTACCTAATAAAAAGAACAGTAGAGAGAGAGAGAGAGAGAGAGAGAGAGAGAGAGGGTAAGCGTAAGACACGACAACTTTCCATCTCACTTCTGTTATATTAAAAAAGGCAATGATTCGATTAATATAACTTGATATTTTGCATGAGCAATGCATTCTCAAAGTTTTCGTGACGTGATAAGTAAAGGAAGTTGGCCGTATGCATATAGGCACTACTACTGTTGAGAATGACGATGGGAAATTGTCGAAAGCTTTGAACTTGAACTTGCAAGTGCAAGATATCTTGTCGTTCGTGCCATGTGTGGCAAAGAATTGTTCTTAGCAATCTCGAAGGATTTCAAATGCAGTAGACAAGTAAGAAAGGTGTGCGAGAAGTTGCCTTGCAGTCATTCAATAAAAGAGGTTCTATTAATTTTCAATAATATTCATCAGTTCTAATTCTAGTACATAGTTCGATAGTTGGATTCAACTACTTTTAATTGCACTAACACATGTGCATTTTAATACATGTCATATAAACCTGTAAAAGCAAATACTAGTAATGTTCAAAGGAAATTCAGTCACTGTGATCTGGTTTCTAACGAGCTGGTTATATTGTTCTGTCAAAGGGCACGCTGTTGACTTGTTTTCTGCCAAGGATCGACATGGTATGGACCTTTAATTCCTTTTTACCACTTTTTATTAAGAATTTCTAGAGAAATATGAGAATTTTTACAATTTCTTTAAAGGAAATTCCATCCGGATTGATGTCAGTGACAGAGATTGCACTAATATACCTGAGCCATGGCTTGGCAGAGTTGTGTCCTTAGACACAATGGGAAATTGCATGCAGTTCTACGAAAATAGTTTCTGCAGAGGAAGCCTCACCGTTTTACAACCCTTTCATGTTTTACATCAAATGGACCTGTCACTCATCAACTTTGCAAATGTAGTTCAATCGGTTAGCCCCTGTGGACCTAAAGGTAAAGCAATCAATTTTCTAAGCCTTGTTTAGTGTATTAATGAACACAGAAATAAGCCAACGATCACTCCTGTGTAAAAATTTTATTTCTTGTCATTAATACCGTGATATTGCAGCAACTCTATCTACTAAAAATCTGCAGTAATTATAATTTTTGTAATTTCGTAGTTTCTGAGGGACGCTATGTCATTCAAAATGCAGCGGATGCTTCAGTATGTATTCGTAAAGCCAAATTAAGTCTTAAAATTTAAAGAATGCATACTATGAAATAATTAATAAATATTGTATCACAGATTTTAACGGTTGAAAGGAATCGAGGAGGGTTTTCATCAGTAGCAACAAAACCTCCTGCTCAAGTCATTCAGAAATCTCAACAATGGGACGTGACAGAGGTGTGTAGATATTGATCAATTAATGAGATTCTATATTGAATACCAATTGCAACTACTTACTATCGATATTTTCACTTTGGACAAGTTTGATTTCATTCTATGGCATGTGATATGTTGGTTTGAAGAAAGCCTTGAGCGAGTTTGCATTAAAACCGAGAGAATATGAAGATAACTATCCAGTCACCTTTGATGAAAAAGCCTTGAAAAAAGGTAAAATTTTACGGAAACGCTGGCAGTTTCTAAGCGTTGGAAGAGGGCGATATATTATTAAGAGCTTGCAATCAAAAAACTGTTTGTATAAAACGTAAGTATAAGATGAAAAACTTTCTTGGATAGATATGCAAAACTCATTTTGTGCTTTCAATATATTTTTTGTTTTTGTTTCTAAAATAATTTGCAGGGAAGAGCAAAAAGTGGAAGAAATTGCCTGTCGAATTTTCTCTCCTAATCAGGAATGGTAATCAAAATCATATTAATTTTTCTTTTGTCATTTGCTAAATATTAATCGTGTGCAACCAAATAGCATTTATGGTAATAATAACCTATCGATATTTTGTTAGATATTCTGTTTGCCATAAACGTTAAATTAGATTATCTGTTTGATCATGATTTTCAAGGGTTCTTCGTCCTGTACTGACTCCAGATACTAACAAGCCAGCTAAGCCAACAGCTCCAGTGGGTCCGGGTCTGAATCTAAATATTTTGTCAAAAGTGAGCCAGTATAGACCAAATAGCTTTCGACCGAAACCAGAATTGATTCCAATTTATCTGAATTCGTCGATTGCACATCAATTAGTCCGACCTGCTTCGACATCTTATCAAATTCGTAAGAAAATCAAGCGGGGACCTCGTCCTCAATCTCATCAACAGCATGAGCTTGCAGTAGGTCTCCGCCCTCCAGGCCTTCGTCCAGCATTACCATCTCGCATATCTAACAATAACGATTATCTTTTACTTAAACTGCCATCCTCGCAAATAGCGAAAAGACCTTTGGTCATTCCCCATTCACTTCCCAAAGACAAGGAGATTACCGACAGCGACGAAGAAGGTAATAGTGAGGAAAAGGAATCCGCTGAAAACGAAGAAAATGAGGAAGAAGAAGAGGACGAGGAGGAAAACAGGCGTAGCATTAATAATTTCAAGAGCAACTCGGAGAAATCGCGACCTTTGCTCCAAATCGTTGTTGACAAACCCCCAAAAATAAATAGCATTGAATTGGCAAATCTCAATGCGAAATATAAATCTTCGTTGAACAAACCGCAGCAGACTCGCCACAATGTATTCACTAGTATTACTAATAGCAAAAATAACATCCAAAAGAACACAAGAAATAATAAATACAAATATGAAGCCATTCCCTCAGCAGAGTTCACAGACAGCAAAGAAGACTCAACTGAAGGCTTTATGCACCTATTTATGAAAAAGTTCAAGGAAAAAATGAACTCTGTGGGCAGCCGATGGAGTCGAAAGCGGCAGCAAAAGAAAAAACAAAGTTCTAAATCTAAACAAGCACACAGTGCTTTTGATGATTTTCTCGAAGCTATTGAGTAAAATTTTCCCACAAGGTCAACCATATTTATTTTTATGATTACCCTCCTACAATATTTATCAATAGTTGAACTATTTTTTACCAATAGATGATACATGTACATTTATAGTTTCCTTAACCAAATCAACCATGGCCGTCCCTGGTCTACTAGACAGAATTCCATTTAAGTTTGAGAACATATTAATTTGTAATTTGTTGTAATTTAGCTCTAATGTGTAATTATTTCATATGAAAATTTAGTTTCAACCTTAAGTTTGCTAATGTTCTAAGAATGATTTATTTCCTTGGCCCGAACGATGGAAAGGGATGTGAGGAAAAAATTATAATAAATGAACACCGTATTTATTCAGACACGCATATAAATCATTGTTGTTGTATATCTCGTTTCATTTTTACAATAGTAACTTAGAGGAAATTATGCATATTACATACCAACATATCTAATGGATAACGTTCTTACTCTCTAAGCTGACTAAATACAAATGATATTTTAATGAATCTCGTAACAAACTGGCTTTGAGCAAATTAGACTTGACTGGGCAGACTTCAGATGGCAATAAAAATTTAAACTAAGCGGATAAATGACCAAAAAGCTGCTGAAAACATAATAGGGGCTGAAGTAATGTCACGTAAACATTTTATATACGTCTACTAAGCATCAGCATCCCCGTCTACTTAAATTCATCTTTGTATTCACTGCACACTTGACAGGTGAATCGCGAATCTTGTTTTGTTTCAACCAAACCTGCTCTAGTAGAGTATAGGAACAATCAAGTAGCTTACTCTTGAGAAGGAAGAATAAGTATACAGTACGATATGCAGTCAGTTATCAATGCAGCTACATAAATATATACCTAAGTACATCTTAATATGTAAGTATGCTGTTATACTTTCGTGTGTGCTGAGAAATACAACTCATTAGTAAATATACCAGCAAGGGTAGAAATTTTCATGTATATAGAAATTTTGATGGGCAGCATCTCATATGAATGCATGTATGTATGCTCTGATGTCTGATCGTGAGGTAAATGAACACCTTTGATAAGGCTTCGATATAATGTACTTTCCAAGATATGTAATAGATTTAACTGTTGTTGAACCTTCCTGAATATTGTAACGGTTCTCCTCGAGATCTCTCTCGCTCACTAACGAAATTATGCATTGAATCTCCTAGAATCTTTCTAGTGTCTTCAGAATCTTGTGGTGAAGTGGACACTAGGGCACTAGCTCTTCGGTTAACACTGTTCGCCAATTATTTCTCATTTACAAATTACACTTTCATCAACTGTGTAACATCATTGTTCGTCAAGAATCTCTTTTTTTACTGGAAACTTTTCAAATTTATTTTTTTCCTAAAAACTATATAAACTGGTTCTCCTTTGTCACATAGAAATAAATACCTGCGGTTACGTTACAAGTACAATTAGTGATAATATATAAGCAAACTCTTTGTCTACATTCATTATTATTACATTGCATACATTCTTTAGGCGAATTCAATCAAATGTAATTCAAGATGAAGTTCAAACTTAACGTGTTAGCATCTGTGCTTCTCATTTGCACTACCGTGCATTCTATGACTGTGGATCTCTACGTTCACAAGGATAAATTTGGTATGATGAACTAATTCATAATAATATTATATATAGTAGATCTCTCTTTTTCCATCTCTCTATAAATGGAAAGTCTTAATAAAGGCTTGTAAAACCGATTTTCTCAACTTATTCAATGATATTACGCAAATCATTATTAATATCGTATGAGGCGAAACAAAATAATTTAGTTACAAAGTGTATAAAGTATATAAAATTATAAATACACACAATCCAAATTTTCACGTTTAAATCCCAGCAAAACTGTTTAGTATAAAATATTGTTACTTGAATTATGTGTAAATGAAAACGTAATAAAAAGTCTCATCACAAAATTCGTATACGAATTCCTTTAGGAAAAAGGCTTTCGTTTACAAGTAGGTACAAGAAAAATCCTAATCTGCTATCTCCTGCCTACAATAAGCCATGTTTTATGATTTAATTTTGCCCAGAATGAAGACAATTCAAATTAGTTTAATTTTAATAAGTTTAATACTTTCCTTTTTGCTACAGTTTCTATTTGCGAATATTTATCTTTGTTCCTCGGGAAAACGCAATTGAATTAACTATATACATACAGCTAGAAAGTATAGAAAGCATGATTGATGATTGAAATATATTTCTCCTGAATGAAAATTCTAATTGTATAATTTTAGGACAAAGCTTAGAAGTGGATGTAAGTGACAAAGAATGTACAAACGTGCCTCGTCCGTGGGCCAATTTGACGCAGAGTATTGATACGTAAGTTGAAATAAGCACCTATTGTTTGTACATTTTTTAACTAAAGGTATTAAGAAACTTGTTTGTATTTCAGGCATGGGAGTTGCATGCAATTCTACGATGAAAAGTCGTGTAGAGGAAGAATAGCTGTGATTCAGCCTTTCCATGCGGTACATCAAATGGATCTGTCGCTAATAAATTTTGATAATGCCATTGAGTCAATCAGCCCGTGTGGACCAAAAGGTTTTCGTGATTGCAAAATAGCTGTAAAATTGCATATAACTAAACACCATTACAGTAATCGATAGTGCTCAATTTAATTTCTTCTGTTTACAGTTCAATCCGGTCGATATGTTATTCAAAGTGCTGTTGACGCTTCGGTAAGTGGTCGAATCAATTTGCATGCATGATTTATTTGGAACAGAGTTCAGTTACCCGTAACTTCATTTCACAATATTTTTCGCAGATATTGACTGTTACAAAAACAGAAGGACAATTTGCATCAGCCAATACACTCCCACCTCGGCCATTTATTCCAAAAGCTCAACAGTGGGATATTGAAGAGGTGAATTTGAATTTATTTTAGGTTTTACTATCTTCGAGAAAATATGTTAAAATAATATGAGTTTAAAAATGTAATTATTTGAATCGGATATATAGAAACAACCTCACGAGTATGACATAATGCCCAGAATACATGAGGAAAATTTCCCAGTTACCTATGATGGAGATGCTATGAGACGAGGCAGTTTTATTAGGAAAAGGTGGAAGATTGAAAGTGTCGGAAGGGGACGATACATAATCCGTAGTGAGTGGACCCAAAAATGCCTTTACAAAACGTAAGCACAAAACAAATATTTGCCTGCTTGATAATTCGTGGATGGAATTCATGAATTTCTCGATTTTCTCTCCAATAAATTCTTCACGTAGCACTTAATTAGGGGATTCATTACTTTTGAAAAACAATCTAATGTTAATATCCCTGTTATTTTTGGATGTTTGTGCAGAAGACTCCGTAAAGTTGAAGAAAATGACTGTAGATCATGGAGTCCGTCTCAAGAATGGGTTTTGCGTCCATTGTTAACTCGTGCAAAGCCAGAACCAACACCCGAGCCGGAATTGGCCGACGGAATAAATTACCAAATCCCATCTCGTGTAGTCGATCAACATTTAGCTGCGAAGAGACGACAAAAGGAAGAAAACGATCATATCAAGAGGAAAAAAGCAGAAAAGAACAATGCAGCTTATCTGGCACCGTACAGGATCCAGCATAAGAAAAAGAAGACTTCGTCGAGTTATGGAGGAGATGACGAGTCGGATGATTCAGATGTGCATACACGTCCAAGACAAAAACAAAGACCCCCACCAAAGCCAGAGGTTTTATACACCTCCCATGGTCATAATTTATTCACAGCAGCGCGTCGCCAGAAAAACAGACCTCAAGTATCCTACTACAATGGAGTGTACCCAGTTTACGACGATTTGAAGGTGGAAGACCCAATTTTCCCTGATTTTCTTTATCGAAATACGGAAATTCACACACCAAAGAAAACGACGAAAGTTAAAACGAGGCCGTACACCGCTCCTGAGTACCAAGTGACAAGAAGACCTCCCGTGGTGCCCTATCCTGACCTACCACATTTGGAAAAGCCGAAACCAAAGTACAGTAGCGTCAGAGGTAGATCAGGTGTCCCTCTGAGTAGAAAAAATAAAAAGAAAGTTGTTGTCGATGAGGAAGAAAGTGAAAATGACGATAAGACAGAGGAAGCTGACGAGGAAGAGGAAGGAGACGATGATGATGATCAAGATCAAGAACGAAACGACGTTCCTGAACAAGAAGAACAAGAAGTAAACGAGAAGGATAAGGATGACGACGATCCCGCTGCAGATGTAGCCAGTTTTCTAAAACTTTTATTCAAGGGCATCTCTAAGAAAATGACAAAAGGGAACAAAGATGAGGAGGGGATGATTGATTTGTTTGAGTGAAAATTTACTGTTAATTAGTTCTAGGCGTTGGTTGTTTTAATGAACCTCGTGTCCATTACCATTTACCTTTGTACATAAAAATTTGTAAAAATCAAATAAACTGAGGTATATTTATTTAAATACAGTTTTGCCAATTATTATTATTATTCATGACAATGAGTTCATAAATTGAGTTAACAGTTCACTTTTCACTACTGCTTACTATTTACAGTGAATACAAAGGCCAATTAAGATCTAACTTTATTTTTATCTCTTCAGATATCTATATACTCGCCAACTAAACAAAACACTACTTCTTCCCTAACTGTTACAATTATTAAACACGATAAGATGTTAACTGTGAGTTGGCAATTAGTGTAACCGGTCTTGCACTTCATTAATGTACTTTAACATTTCTAACTACAACAGATCTTACACTATAGTATCATACACAATAATACATAGTACACGTTTTTATTCTTTACAATTGTAGTATACTTGTTTGTCTTGTCTAGCCACTGCAGCTCATGCTCGATTCCCATTCATCAACTCTTCACTTCAATTATAGAAGAAACTAAATTAAACTTTATAATAATGTAAATTAAAATGAAATGAATAATATTGAATGATAAGTTATAAATGAAATATTACACAGCTGACTAGCCAAACCTCAAATATGTTCCGTCTTCAAGATAAAGAACTCAAATGAACGTAATACATAATAAATAATTATTAATATAACTATACTATTAAAGAGACACTCACTAATATACAATTAGACAAAGACACATTATTATAAATGCATTATTAATAATATAAATTATTAAATTCTTTAAATATACATACACCAACGAACACCTTATGGATTAAACAATGTTCAATAGTTACATATTGCTTTGGTACACGCTATACTTGAGTAACCATACTGTTAAATTATTTAACTTCTGGTTAACTTTGTAATTAAATAGACAATAAACTATAATAAGTATATCCATAAGAAAAAATTTAGTACAATTATACTAAAATTATAAACAATATTTACAGTCTTATAACCCAGAGGCACAACCTATTCGCATTTCTGACAAATAACGTTGCTTAATATTGCATTGGGTTATCCTTAACCTAGGATTGATTGTCGTGGCCACTTGGTTGGGTTGCATTCCTTCTCCTCTCAGAGAATTAATTGCATACCGAACTTACAGTTACTTAACTAATTATTTCAACATTCTATCTAGCTCTATTACATATTGCAACGTATCCCAGCTCTCTTAACATTTAACTTAATCAGAAACACAACGATTTTGTTTACAAACTTACAGCAGCACCTTTTGAACAGCTTTGCTCATTGTCATTTCTAATATTCTAATTGAAATTTTAAGATTATCAATCAATTTACTGAATCGTTTATTTCCTAATAAGATTCAAATCTACATTAGCTTGTAATCTAACATAATAAAAGTACGAGTTTTAATAATTGAGTGGAACGGATTTTTATTAATTTAGAAACCCGATATTCTTAAAATTTCAATTAGATTTTGTCTTTCTGATGTACAATATAAGTGGTCTATTGCAAACACCAATAAAACAAGTAACTCATTCAAACCAGAAACCATTTTAGACATGCACTATTAAATATAAATTGACAAATTATTAAGTAATTCCTAATTACAGATTTTATCAAAAGCATCAGTTAATGAAAAATCAATTCACGTCAGCAATGCTAAAAAGTTTACATCTCATGTTTTGTGCAATGACAGATGTATTCGGCCAATGTCATTTCTGTAAAGGTCGAAACTTAGCTCTATAACTATTTGCATGTAAGTAAGATGCTAGTAAATCCATTTCTCGTCCACCATTTGGCCCAATTGACAACAGAAAAAGAATATTATCTCAGAATAATTTTCATTGTATATTCAAATCAGATGGAAAAATGTATCACAGTGTATCCTAAAGTGGGGCCAAAGGTAAATTGTTACAATACTCTAGAAAATTACACCATGAAAAACAAATTACAATACAAAGTATAAAATTTTGAAAACATTACAACAATTTATCTACAGAAGCTATTTTCACTATAATAATTATTATTATTCTCTTTACAGCAAGTTTATATCTGTTTCGTTGTAAACCATACAGAGTTGTACAGTGGTATAATATTATTATAAAATATCAAGGACTTCAATTAAAATCCTGAGTGAATCATCATTAACAAGAGTTATTGCTACCTAAACTCATGTTGATATACTCGTAACATTTCTGAAAGAAATAGTAATTTCCATAAAAGTTGTTATTGTCATTTACAGTATAGTCCCTATTTTGCAATGGGAAATAATGTGTCATTGACAAAAATAGAAGAGTCAAATGCCCTAGACGCAATAAATAATGTTAGAGCAGTAGTAATAAGAAATTACTCAAGTGTTAATGAATCTGAAAAGTCATAGTTGTATCTTTACTAGGCATTTAATGTGATAAAGTCATAAAGTCAGACTAACTACATAACTAACCCGTTTTATGTTCAGGCATAAATGTACTGAGACATTTACTATGCTCTGCTTATTAAATCTTGGCTTTGCTCGATAAGAAATCAAAATATGAATGAAGAAAATGAGTTGAGACACGAATAGTTTTGTTGGGGTATAGAAAAGTGCTTAAATAACTCGAGTTGCATTTTTTGTGTGTCTATGTGTGTCTACTAAAGTAAATTCCTCTGGATGACTGTCATGTCAGCAATTTCGGGGAAGAGGAGCGCACCGCCTTGCTACACCACACCACAAATGCTAATTGTGATAGTAAATTCCCTATGAAATTCACTACAAGAGATGTATTAGCTACACATACATTCATTATATACTGCTAAGTTATAAAGTATAGAAAAGAAAATTTTGTCTCCTGTCCTGTCGTTTACTTTCAGGCAGGCAGGCTCTCTTCCTGAATCTATTTTTAGAATTCGTAAGCCTACTACTGAATCCAAATATAGATTTCCATTGCATCTTCTTAGTCACTGAGCTGCTGAAAACAACTTGAACTTTTCTCATAGTCAAAAGTCGACTAAGTCTCGAGTAAAATCCTAATCTTTAAGTATAAACCCTTGATGTCACTTTAGCTAGAGAGAGAGAGAGAAGGAAAAGAGTGTGTGTACCTTTACTTACAGGTTAGGTATGTGTGAACTTATTTACGACGCTTTCCCTGGTAAACACCGAATGTTCGGTTCAGTGTTAAATAAATGTTTTCCTCGACTACTTCCATGATCAGATCACATAGCCAGATTTTTCTAATGTAGATACACTCCCCTATTTTTTCTAGATACAGTGAAATCCACTAATTCCTAAGAGATTCGTTACGATACACATAGGTTGATATATGGAAGTGTGGGATTTTTTTCATCTTTGACTAAGCATTCATTTCACACTTGTATAATACTCAAGCTCACTAGTATTAAAACATCCATAGAAATCCACTTTTCATTCGAATCCACAAACAAATTACTATTTACAAAAGATATTTTCGTGCACGAAATCCTTACGGAAACAGGAGGACAGTTGTTTCATCCGCTCAATTCTAGCATGACACATACATGCACAACTCTCTCAATCTCAATACTAAATGTATGTACGCATAGATGTAAAATTGTCGCGACATTCTGTCATCAAAACAAAAAAAGAGCAGCTATGGTGTAGCAAGACGTAGTAGCTCAAATGAAAAGGAGATTCTAATAAGAGAACATGTACATTTAGAGAGCAAGTTCAGTTGGCTAAGTCACAAATGGCTCACTGCACTTGACAACTCGGCATAATAATGATTTTCGGCTCTCTGTCCTCTTCTCAATAAAGTGAAGCATCTTCTTCTCAATGCCTGCCTATTTATTTATTCCACGAGATTTTATGCTTTTCCCAAGCTTCTTCACTAAATTTCTCTGTAATTTGATTTCTTCCAACACGTGCACTTTTTATACTCATTTTCTTTTGTTGTGTAAAGTGAACTTTAGACTCATCTACAATAGAACAGAAGCTAGTCGAAGAAAAAATAAAGAATTTGGCACATAGGTATACTTCTTGAAGTACAATGATCATACTTGGATTGTCAGCTTTCAAATTCTCCTCGTTTTTGCTCTCTTCATTCCCCACGCGTCTTCTCTTTTAATAGCAACATTTTTTTTTGCTCTTTTGTAACACTTACAAGCTCCAATTTGTACAGTTCTGTAACAGACTCTGCCTATTTGTGTTTATATATAATTAGTAATTGATATAGGAATAGAATTGCATGGAAAAGGAACATCCGTATAATAGTGTCAAACGCAGAAGTAGAAATTAGAATATTGAAAAATATTTATAGCATAGTTGGGATAATGAGTTCATTAGTTCTTATAGTTTAGTTTTATGCAAGACAAAATGGTAAAGAATTATGCTAATTGCATTAGATTTGTCTAGTGTCAATTTGTCTTGCATGACTGTACAGTAAGAATCTAATGAAACTGGGATTTTTCTAAATGAACGTGTACACAAGTTGAAATTAATGATGATTCACTCTACTCCGCCGCCTACGCGTCTACAATAGAAGCCTACCAGACGGCATTTCTCACAGAGATGCTGAGGATGAACTTTGCTTTGATCGGAAACGTCGAGACCATCCGGTTTCTCTAGAGGACGCTATGTTTACAAAGTAGTTTTTAGAATAACAAAGCATAACTCAGATGAGAAACGCAATTAAAACAAGAGATTTTTGCCTACCTGTTTATGAGGATAGACGTTGATGTGGCATTTTATACACTCCTGCCCCATATTAGCCCAACTGTTGCCAGACATCCACTTACGTTTACATTTGGGACACTTGTACTCTCCGAAGCAGCGTTTCTTTCCTTGGTAGGGGGTCAGCCCATCTCCGCGTGGTCTCGCCTGTGATTCCAACAGTTCCAAAAATTCAACATATTAATATTCATTAACAAAAACAAATTAGTCAGGAATGCTATGACTAACTAAATTATACTGACTGCATCTAATAACTGTTGCCAACGAAGAGGCATTTCTTTTACTTTTGGACAGTCCTTGATATAATGTCCTTTCTGGAAACAGAGATGACACAAATAAGTTGGTGGGGGTCGTTTCAACGGCCTGCTATCCAGAATCCCGAGACTTATTTCTCCCAGTTGGTCTGCTAGCTCGCCTAAAGTTTGTCAAATTCATAAATAATGTCAAAACTTATTTTACTCATCATGAACATAGATCAAATTTATATTCCTCAGTGTCATGCAAAGTAAACGAGCTTTCCGATCAATAATCGTACAACATTTTAATGCGATATTTGTTTGAGTGTCGTCAATAAAAGATATACTGTTAGTAAATAATTATCAAGATGTAAAGGCAGATGTGATGTAACAGATTCAGATATTATATAACTTTACCCTACTATGCTATGTGTCTACTTCAATGGTCTCAAGATAAATTTTGGGCTTACTAATGGAAGCGTTGATATTAGCATGTCCATTAAGAACATTAGCAAGGGAAGATAAACCGGAAGAGAGTGGATTGTAGCAAGAAGTTGGGTAGCCGTTGGTTGCAGCTGGAGCATAGCCATTAAATGATGAAATATGAGTTGCAGGCTGACCGGGTCCACTCGCCGGTCCTCCTGCATAGCTATACTGGTGAGCTGCTGCCATATGTCCTGCTCCCGAACCCCACATTTTGGCCTATCAATCAAAATCTCAACATTACCATCCTTAATTCATTACTGCACCAATTCAAGTGATATGATAATGATATAGCGACTTTGTTTATACATTCACATTATTTATGTGTCCTCCATCCACTAACACATTTCACCACATGCACAAGAAAGGACATAAAATAGAGCACGAAGATACAAGATCCTCAGGCAGTATAATATTCAATATGGCAAAATCTTTTCATATGAAATTCCTAATACTCGCTTTGATACACATTTAATCCTATTCAAAATGAAGGGATTAAATTGGCGTATATATAGGTACACCCATTTTACCAATAATTCTAGTTTGACTTTGATTTTTTCAGGATAGCAATAATATACATTTTAAAAACAGCTTGATAACATTTGCTTTTGACGANTTTTTCAGGATAGCAATAATATACATTTTAAAAACAGCTTGATAACATTTGCTTTTGACGAGCATTCTAATTTCTTGACAGATTGTAGTAAAGTTGGTTTTAGGAAGTTTAGTTGCTTATTGAGGCATAAAGAAAAACTAAAAATATTGGCTTCTTTATGCGAAAAATGGTAAATGACCAATAGAAAAGATTTATAGAGAAATTGTCAGAACTTTTGATGAATAGTAACTGTGAGTGAAATAAGAAAAGTTACCTGCTCTTGTTGGTCAGCAGCGAGCGTGAGATAAACCCAGTTCATTAAATGGGCTGGTGGTGGAGGTTGATGAGGCGGCCCTGGAGGTGCCGGTGGAGGTTGACCCGAATCAACATTACTTAATGTTACTGCTGCAATGGGCATCTATCTCCCAAAAGCTGTCCCAATCAGACTCACCACCGTCGTTTCACCTTCACGGACAAATTATTTATGAAAATCTTTAATAGCGAATTCTCCACTTGAATTTTATTTACTCAAGTCAGTGACGAAAACATTTAGTGCACACAAACTTTAATTCTATTGGAAAACAGGTTAACGAAAGAAGTAATTAGGAATTACCTTTTGAATTGAAACACGTTTAAATAATTTTCAGACAGTAGAAAGAACCGTCCGACCCGATCCGAACTGTCGGATCGGTTCACCTCCACTGACAAGATTCAAGAGCAAGAGCATCCTTATGCTCCTCATCTCTGGAACTCCTCTCCTTTCTCAGTTCGTGAAGAAAGGTCCCTTGTGATTTTCTTCAGTTGAGTTCATTATGAATATCGTCGACTTAGATTATTAGCTCCTCTCATCTCATATGTAACTTCTCCTCATGCTATCTCATCCACGAGAAAAAGAGTCAAACCAAAAGGCAGTATAGTAATGTACGGAAGATAAGTTATCTTGCTTAGCACGGGGAATGAATGGCCCGTAAGAAATAAATCCCCGAGAAATCTATCTGCACCGTGTAAACTTTTTTCTACATAGCCATGCACATCTTTAACATACATAGTAAGTTATTCTGTGTATAAGCATTAGAAGAAGATTTTAAATGCCCATTCTCACTCTGGTTCTCTGTATTGCTAAGAAAACCATAAACATCCTTCAGAAATGTTAAAGTACATCTTGTAGATGCGGAGATAGGAATATTACGTGCTTTACAATCTGAAAAATCTGTCGTGGAAAATATAGGTAAGCTATTGATGCATTGTAGTTAAGTATACATCTATGACTCTTGTGTGTTTGTAGTAATAGGTAGAAGTTGCTTTGCCTTCTGTCTGTCTGTCTGTCGTATTTGTGTGTTAAGTTATGTAGTTTAACCAACTCAAACTCATCTCTCCAGCATAAACAGCCAGATGCTCAAAAGTTATCATCCGGAGATTTCCAATTCCTTCTTCTCTGCATCTGTATATTATATAATAACTGCTCTCGCCTGCTTCGACTAGTAAACTACTCCGTAGTACCTACACCTAAAGTCCATATGTAAAAATCCAAGAAAACCATATCACTGTGTTCACCATTATCTATCTATCTATGCAGTTTAAATGAGAAAGGGGCAAGTTATGAACAAGACAGGAGAGGATCTTTGCATTGCATTCAGCTTATGCACTCTCTATGCTCCATCATGGCATACCATGCCATTTCACGGACTAGACAGACAAGTCAAAAACACTGAGAGACCAAGAGAGCAAGAGGAAAAGAAAACCGAAGGAGTCAACAGATGTAAAGCATAACCCACGTAACGTAAAAGACGTAACCTGCTCACTCCCCGTCTCTAACCATTTCACCATTTACTACTAACACACAAAATACTTTATCCAAGATCATATTAAATTAAATAGATCAACCAATTTATTCCATTTTTTCTAAGGTAAAACACATTACAAGGATTTCAACGCTTAATCTTTGCTTTCAGAATAGAGATAAATTGCTTTGCGTATACCGACAGCACATTAAATTAATGCTGTTTAAAATCAGATCCAAATCTAAACTCTCCATTTCTACTAGTTAGGAAATTATTTTACTTTCATGGAGTTTCTGTACCCAATAGAATTCCGTTTATCATCAGATCATCGCTATATGCTATCTATAAGAAGACACACAGTAGTAATTTTACGTATGATCCTACAGACGTTGAGCTATACCCAAGATATTTCGAGTGTAGAACAATGAGTGCTTTAACGCTGATAGATACAGACATTGTAACGGTACACGGTGCGGTGGAGAGCAGAGTGTGGTAGTAGCTACTGCGTTACTTGATGTACGCTTACATTCATTCAGTTCTATCTTTAGACACGAGCCAAAGTCAAGTTAAAGGTATCTACTACGTCTCATACAAAGCATCTTTACTCTTCTGTTGTAGAAACTGTGGGAGATCCGATGCGTAGCGTGTGCCACACTACTAATCTGTCTCCCGTTTCATATCCTCTTGCACAATTCTACAAATGTTCGTCGTACAGACCTGTAGCTCCCTAGCCTCAAAAAGGAACTCCCTACTTCATTGAACTTATTCTTATAGACATTGTTCTATAATAGAATTCCCACCAACAACATTACTATGAAATTATTGCGATTCACTGCTTTTGTTGATCTGATTGTTTATTATAATATTAAAAGTTTAGCGAGAATCTATGTACCTATTCTATAAGTCTACAATTTTGTTATGAATCTTTTCGAAACTGGTAACGGCATGCAATGGATGTATCACATAGACATGCAGAATTAGATTGATAATGCGCTGTCCTCGTTTTTACCTAAAAAACTTTAGTTATTATTAAATTATTTCTGAGAAATTAAAAGCGACCAGAAGGAACTTTGACTTGTCAACTGCAGTTGAATATTGGCGGGGATGAATAAGGATAAGTATCTAGTACCTAGTAAACAGTAAAAGGATAAGGTAGAAGGATAAGTATGAAGTAGAAGTAAAAGAATTTACTTAAATTCGAATAATGCGCTGTCCTCGTTTTTACCTAAATAACTTTAGATATTATATATATATATATATTTCTGAGAAATTAAAAGCGACCAGAAGGAACTTTGACTTGTCAACTGCAGTTGAATATTATTTCATTAATTTTTGAAATACTTTATTCTTTTCATAGCAATAATCTTTAATAATAATACAACACAAACTTCGATGTTACAAATAGCCTTCAGATAAACTTTTGGGCATGGATGATGCAATTAAAACATAACACTGTTTTTATAGATATTGTGTGCAACATTTTCGTTTTTCAATTTCTAGATCCTTACAAAGAAATAAGAGATGTTTGCATGGAGGTATTAGTTTCAGCTTGAGCAATGAAAGATAAACGATACAACGTAAGGAAATAGAAAAATTGCCCAAAATTATACAATTTTTGAGCATAAAGCGTAAATTGTTTGGCATTATTGCGATACTATTGTCTGCAGAAAACAAACGTCTATTATTGACTGAATTGTATTAATGAAACAAGGTAAGTTTAGTGCGACGCTTAAGACGCAGCCACATCAGTAATCCATCATGCAGCAACAGTCCAACCACTTCAAAGAGTGTCTTATAATATGCATATGAATGAAGTAAGACAGTAAGAGTACTTAGGTAGTAGGTAGGTTATTGCATATGGCAGTAAAAGTGTTTCTTTTCTATTTCGACATCTTGAGTTGGCTTGTGGTGGTCGGAGCGAACGGTTTAAAAGTCTGTAAGTGATTTGCTCCCTTCTGGAGTAAGTTGTCAGCTGGCGCGTGCAGCACACCCGGTTATCTTTCTCTCCTGTCCTGGCAATATTATGCTTGCCTTGCTCCAATGACTTCGTCTTCATAGATAAGTGCATAAATATTAAGTTTCATAAACAAAAAATCTACCCACTGTAATGCACAACTCCAAGTTGTTCAATGTGCAAATGCCTCTCTCCGTTACACTCGCTCTCCCCAATCCACTCTCTGCATAAATGTCACTTGCCTAAGAAAAATTACTTTACTTTTTCTGATCTACATTTAAACTGCTTCAGGATTATGTGCATTTAGCATGCACCTAGATATCTTAAGACTTTTAATAAAATAACATTACTTTATCACTAATAAGGATAGTATATTTGAATTACACGTTTGGGTATATCTTAAGAAATCTTGTATAGAGACAGTTTTCTGGAGTCAAATCGTAGTAATAAGATTTTCATCATGGGATTGTACGCAACCGTAGTCGTTTCATGGATTATGGTTCTACAGATTTATGTCTGCTTGCTAGCTA
>JABASI010002520.1:0-19425 GCA_019776505.1 Tomocerus nigrus
TGGATCGTCTTCTAATTCTAGTAATCGTCGTGACACTCGTGATCCCTATGCTGGTGAAGATCCTTATGCTACTGTATCGTCTTCTAATTCAAATCGTCGTGACACTCGTGGGAAAGTTGGGAAAGATCAGAACGCTCCTGGCTCATCTTCTAACTACAATCGTCGTGCTACTTGTAATAGCTATGCTGGGGAGGATCCTTATGCTTAAAATGGCGAATAGAAAAGTGGATACTTGACCTTTTAATTCCAGTCTATCGCTTCTAGAATCTAGACGTGTGTTTCATTTTTTAGCGGTGACTGTTCACGTGTGGACTAAAAATACTTTAATTGGAATTTGCATAAAAAACCAGTAAAAATTGCACAATAATAAATAAAATTGGCGCAAAGAAATAATATTTACTATACAACTTAAAATATGAAAATTATAATATTATAGGTTTGAATTGTTGTGTGAAGTGTGATGTTCGCTTTTATGCGCGCGGGTGTTAACTTTGTGAACACTTTTTAAAATAGCTCACTTAAATTATAATTATATAATATGTCGTAGCCTGTACAGGAATCCAGCCCAGGCCTGCATTTTCCACGGGAATCACCCTTCACTTTACAGGTCTTCAAAAATTGTCCCTTCGAAACAGTAGAGAAAAATAATGTTTGAGCGTTACCTTGTATTGCCTTGCATCGAATCAAACCCTTTCTTCATGAAATTTATGTCCCTTATTAGTCTTTTGTGCAAAAAGCTTTAACAATACTTATTACTTTTTGTCTAACTTTGAGATTTTTCACACAAAAAGCCAATAAGGGACCGTATATTTCATGAAGAATGGGTTTGATTCGATGCAGGGCAATACAAGGTAACGCTCAAACATTATTTTTACTCTACTGTTTCGCAGGGAAAATTTTTGAAGACCTGTAAAGTAAAGGGTGATTCCCGTACAGCCTGGAAAATCCAGGCCTGGGCTGGATTCCTGTATAGGCTACGACATATAATATTGAATTTCGATAATTAATTTTATCACAAAATGCATGTGACTACGAAATATTTTAGCGTTCTGTCTCTGAAAAAAACTGATCCCTATAATTTTTTAAGATTGTTTTTTTTTACCTTGTTTGCACTTTGCTTGCACTTGGCATTCACATTAAGTGTTATTGTAGCATACCGTAATATTTTATTATTAAATTAAGGGAGGAATAAATAGCCACAATATAATTTTTAGTCTAGTAAATGCGACCGGCATAATTATTGTGACTTGTATATGTACTATATAAAAATTTCAAGAAAAATTAATAAATTCGAAAATAAAATCCTCCCAAAATCGTACAAAAATGAACTTTCTGTTCTATCATACCTAAAAAATACTGTCATTATGCGGCAATTGCCATTTGCTTCATTATTTCATATTGCCTGTAATAAAATCGATATATAATATAATATACTGAATTAATTTGGATCTATAAGTACATACATATATCCTGCATATGAAGCAGTTTCAGATTGTGGAAGGGATTGCTTTGACATTTGTCGATACAAATACAAGCATAATAATATACCAACAGGACTACTGAAATTGTGATAGATTTTTCAAAACACCCAATTTTTTGAAATTTTTGTCACTTTGAACAATATTACGATAACGATTTTTGACTATGACGACCAAAGAGTCATTTATATGACATTGGACGGCTTTAGAAATTGGAAAATTGAAACGGTATTTTCCATTAGACGGTATATTCTTGTTTGCTCATTTCAATACATTCACACATAGACTAGTGACTAGTAGACAGATACTACTATGGGAGATTTATAATACTATTGTTAAAATGCAGTTATATTCATCTATAAGTTTTTGATTCGTGTCATAATACGAGTATGTATAGGTTTCATGAAATTGAAATTCTTTCGAAATTGTACATAATCATGTATGAGTAGGTAGTACTAGATGAGTAGATAGATATAATATTATGAGATGAACTGGAATGTAGAACCATAATATATAGAAATAGGGACTTACACATATACAAAATGGAAATCTAAATAATAATATCATAATTATACTCATCTCTCTAATCTTATCTAGTAAATAATAATCAAATTCATTCTGTCATTTTAAAATCTTGCGAATTTTATTTGACTTTTTCATTTTGAGTATTATGTTTACATTTCAGACATCGAAATTCATGAAATTCATAAAATTAGTTCCATTATTTACCACAAAATACATAGATGGTACGATAATGGCTTTCAAATGGTTTGTATAAAGGTCACTAAGGTCAGGCACTTTCTACTTTTTATTTAAATTGGGTCGTATTGACCTTATTTTACGTTCTGCCCCTGCCTGTTTACTATTTAGTACGCAAAAAGTACTTTGTGACAATTGGAAATGATTTTATTATATTACATTATTATGACCATTAAATGTTCATGCATATAATATTGTATTTGCTTGTTGAAGAAACGTGGAAATTATCACACTGCTTATTCTTATAAATATTATAATTATCAGTAGTTAGGTAGGTGCATTTACATTTAGAGTGTTTTTGGATTGAGTTTTAGATGAAAATGACTAAAAGACTTATTTAGGAGGACGCTGTATATTTAAATTTGCTGCAATGTCTAACAAAGAGACAATAAAAGAATCCACTCGCTGTGGATTAATTTAAAGTAAATACCTACCTAAAGCTGTAAAAAAACAGAATAAAATTATCTAGAAGCGATACATTTAAAAGTTAAAGAATTAATCTCCCGGAATTTGACATTTTTAGTTCCAAATTCATCTTTTTTGAATCATTAATTCAAAAGAGACACAAGTTTGTTTCCTGTATTTTTCTTTGCTTACAATATTTAATTATTACGTTAAGGTTTTATCGGTTATCAATAGGAGTACGGTGTATGAAAGATTTTAATGTGTTTCAATAAGTATTACAAAATTGACATGCTATAGGTATATGTAAATGTAAAGTAAGTAGGTACTTGTAAATAAACACCAATCGGTGACATAATTTTATGTTGCTGCGGGGTGATTATTTCTCATTGATATTCGTTCATTTAACTAGAACTGTCATCCCAATTATTGCGACAACGAAATAGTGAGATAAATGAAACATTAGTTTCGAAATGTTGTTTCCCCTTATTTTGAAAAGGAATCCAACTTTTATTTCTACTGGCAAGGATGACTTTTGAAGCTTGCGCAAGATAATTGTTTCTTTGAAGCGTTTTGTGTTGAATCTATTTTTCCAAGATATTATTGAACTGGAAGTATCTTTAGAGATTCTTTTTCCAAAATGCAATAGCACACTCCAAAAAAGAATGAATAACAAAAATAAAAAGTGACATGAGTACATGATTTCAGGCCGAATATAGCTTAGAGAATAAATTCTTGTGATGTACACGATGTAAATAATAATTATAGGAACGCATACATGTAAAGCCATTAAAAAGTCTTTGGAAAAAGCAGAAAACATATTACTGAGTACTTGCAAACTTCGAAAGTTTTGTCCCAAATCCTCGTACAGGGTCGATCCTTTCTTCCTTTTCTTTGTAAATCTTTTGCATTTGAGCATCGTTGTGAAATGGAGGATAGAAATATAAAAATACAAGCCGCATGTAATGTAAAAGACAACTAGAGACCAAGTTCCAATTGTAAGGATACAAAGTAATACAGAAAACACTCCTATTTGAAATTCCTCGGGTAATATCGAATAAGTCATGTAAAGATTTCCAGAAGGTTTAAAAGCATAAACGATCAGAGTACACAAAGGAAATATAATTGACAGGGCTAGAAATATTTCCAAGAACAATTGAATTTTCTCTAACGCGGCATTTGTACTTTGCGAGAAGTTTTGTCCTGCAAAGAAAAGATTGCAACGATATCTTACTTATTTGTACGTAATGATAAAAATAGAAAAGTCTAAACTATTTTCAATTAAGTTTTAAGTTTTACTTAAGTAATACGTAGGTACCGTTATTTTTACAGAAGAGTAAACACGAATTAACAAATTGTTGAAATTCAGTCGTTTTCCATAGAAGATTCCATTGAATAATTGTTGGAGGTATTGCAATGAAAATTGCTGTTAGAACAATATGAATGTCATAATTAAGATAGTTTCCAATTTTGAATAAAATCTTAATTAGAAGAGTGAGTAAGTAGATCACATAGCTAGTCCATAATAAGGCTTGGAATTTCCAACGGAAAATATGAAATCTTGAGGCAAGAAAAATTTTATTTTCCTTCTGATGCCATTGGAAGGGTGAGCCACCAGAAATTAAGGCCCATTTGACAACAAGGTGAAACGTGTCAACAGAAAAACCGATCCCAGCAAATGCGTACCAAAATAATTCATAAAAACATTTGAATATCAAATTGATTTGGCAGTTTTTTGCAAGAAGTACTAAGTCTTTTAAAAAGGACATTGTTAAAAATAATTGGGTTTTAAATGTCAAATTCTCTCTTTTCAACACGCGGTACGATTGAGAAACTTTTTGCTTAGGTTTGTGTATCAAAATTTGGAGTTGGTCATATTTGGCATTTTTTGTGTTTATTTCCCTACAATTTTGAAATTACGGGCTAGAGTCAGTCAACAGCTTAGAAAATTATAGTTTCGTGAACCTTTGCTGGCTAACCAAACAACTATGGACGTTTGTAGGGCAGGAAATTACTCTAAGTATAAAATATATGTTATTGCAAATTGAAATAAAGGTAGAGCTTGAAATCACATCCTTTTCTGTGTTTCTGTTCTCGTTTCTACAACAAAACTTTAAATAAAACTGAAAGAGGCTAATGTAATGACGTAGGCAATATTCACGAGAATACTTACACATAATGGATTTTCAGTTTGAACACACATTCTTTGTGTTTTTCGTTGTCTTAAACAATTTATTTTATTATTGATATTTATTGGGGCTTTCCATTAGGTGAATAAATGTATGTAGAAGAATATACAACGATCGTTTATAAGCAAAGTAATGTATACTGGCTAAATAAATAGGAAATTACAACAGTCTATATGGAAGTATAAGTAGTAAATATATAGCAGAGCCTATTACTTCGGGCTCTTCAATAAGGAAACGGGTAACTTTCAGAAATCATATGAGAAATATGGTTTACATAAGAATAATATCTATGCATACAATGAACCTATTATTAAGAGTAGGCAAAATTATAGTACAAGTCACAATGCTTCCATTTATTTTGTGCTAAAATCGATCCATGAAGAATAACTTCCGAATCTTTATAAATCCACTTTTGAATTGGCTTTACTTTCATGAGGTTCAGGTTATACTTGACACTAAGGAACTATTTTCCCTTAGTTAGCGCATAATTTTAGTATTTCTCTCTGGAATAGTGTCAGTCATGAATTATTATTGATTCCACAGGACAAACTCACTCAAGACTGCGCTGATAAGATGGAATCGCATGAAATTCTCATTAATATTAGGAATTACGTCCTTCCCTGTTGATTTTGCAAATATTCTATTTTATGCCTTATGTAAGGAATGTGTATGATATGCTTTATATATTAGTCGACGTAGCCTACTAATAGCATACATTTAAAAGTTATAAAGAACTTTACCACAAACATATTGACTTGAGCATTGAAAACAGCGAAATATTAAACTCTATATCATTATTATTGTATCGACAAATCCGGACACGAGAACCAGTTACATGACTTTACAATTAGGTAAATGACATTTATTTTACTTTCCTCTACCTCAAAAATGTAAAGGAACAAAACAGTTTAAAAGAGGCTAATTCTACCTCTATGTCACTTTTAAATAATTTATGTCCTTTAAAGACGTCACTACCCGAGGTACCTATGATGCCATCACCACCGTATACAACACTCAATCACAAACCTATACATATAATATGCACAAGCAAAATATATTCAATATTACATCTAGGTAACTCATTTACATTAAAAACTTTTTGGAAATCAAATACTTTTCAAGAATTATAGATTTTAGATTAGAGTTAAGAATGAAATGTTACTTGTTCAGCTTTAGCTTACAAAATAATAGTCATGCAGTGTAGGGGACTAAACCAAATATGTAAACGGAAGAAATAACAACTACTGTAATAATTGTATCTACTTTAAATCGGTATTCTACTATCAAGCTACAATATTTCGGTAGTATACGATGAAACAACGATTTCGATGAAAAATGAGAATTGTTATTGCATACATATTCAGTTGACATATAAGTAATTGAATTATATCATAGAAAACAATTTCCATATATTCAAGGCTTGGACGATTATAATGAATCTACTTAATATTTCCACCGTTTTGTAATAATAATCAACTCATTTTAATCCATTTTATAATTTTGAGACAGGTAGCTGACCGGACGTCGATTCTGGTAAAAATTGCTAATCTGACCATGATTTGCTAATTACTTATCTTGAGTTCATCTAATGGTTTGACAACGGAAATCGTGGTTGACACCATTGAGCAAATCTTTACATTTGATATACCAATATACATAATAATAATCAAACACTATTGGAAATAACATGAAATGAATAAACGGTACAAATGATTTCTACCCGAATGATATTTTATGGTTGTGTACATTGCTTTGATTGCCTCATAGTACGCAAGTAGGTATGTCGTTACGTACTTGCGTGTATTGTACACACAATATTATTATGCAAATGAAAGGTAAATTCATGGAATATCCCTAGAATAGAATATTTGTGCCTACAATTCAAAGGAATTGTACATAAAGCACATGCTGTACACTGTACCATTATACGTACTACAAGGGTATCACATCACATAATCACATAGGTACTACATAATAAATATGGAAATTGTATCAACAAGAATATTTCGCCAATTCGTAGAGATACCGCTAATGACTACTCCGTTTTATCTAGCTCAAATATTAACAATAACAGTCATTGCTAATGACCGCCCAGCTCATACTATTTAAAAATGATGCATTCATTATAAGCAAGCCATATCATTAAAGCACTTCAAATTTTCCAAAGGTGATTTGTACAATTATTTTATGTAGCACTGTAAAACATTAAAAATGTCTGACAGTAAGTTCCCAGTGAAATTCATTACCACGAATACAAGGTTAGGTTTTGTGGACGTAAAAGCACTGTGTAAGTCACAATTTTCATGTTATTGAATTTATTGCGAACGCATTTGTATCAAAAAAATATTATACCAAGTTGCCTGAAAATAATTTTTATGTGTGCGCCTTAGGCGATAAAGCTGAAGAACATTGTGACCGAGAAGGAGAGCCAGATAATATCTATCATTCAGCCATAGTAGCTTATGGATTTGTCTATGAATATGTTTTTGATGCTGGAATTACTATAACGGACGAAGTATGCAACGTTGTTTCCTTTACCAAGTAAAATAATTAAGCACTAAAATTAGTTTTTACAGAATTATATTTACCTAACACTGTTTTATTCCAGAAAACGTACATCTCCCAAAATTCGCCAATTTGGTATGATGGTGATTTTGAGACGGAAAAGACTCAAAAGGAATTTGAGTCTTGGGTAGCGGACAAAAAACAAGTTATATTCAGGTATGAAATACGACACAGTAAATATTTTTGAGAAAATAAAAGGATGTATACACAAACCATGCCAGAATTTAGACAACTTTCTTAAGACCATCTGTATGATTTGCTATTGCATTGGGCTGTTAATCTTAATGCATGCGGGGACCTCAAGAAACTTGTCTATTCCATTTTGAATGTACTAAAAATCTAAATTTTAATTGCCATGTGTTGTGAATGAATTGTTACGTGCAACAAAGATTGAATTGAACGATTCAAATGGCAAAAATTGTTTGAATCACTTCATTTAAGGATGTCTTGAACGGTTGACAAATGAGATTGTTGAAAGTATTCTTGGCTGTGTGCTGTAAACACACACACAACTCGAACGGTGGTTTTCCCGCTAGGAGATTGCCTAGTAAAAGAGTAGGGAAAATCCCCGGAGACGATTTGAGAATTTTGAAAAAAACGAACAGAGTCGTGCTAGCCCATTCGAAAAAGGACATATTTTTCTAGGAAATGTGGGTCGCCTCTATGTTCACTAGAGAAAAAAATGGAGATTCTTACTATAGCACCTACCTATATAGGCATCTACATTATTGACACATTTTAGCGGGTCGTGATCTCTACTCGTCTCCCGCAAACTTTTCAAGACAACCTTAACTGGCTTTAGAATTCATTCGCGATATTATATTACAGATAATTCGGTCGGATTCAATATTTTGTAGGAAGATATAATTTATAAGAAAATTATTTACTACGTTTTAATTGAATATAATTTAGTGAGAAGAATTATCATGTCTCAGATAACAATTGCTCCCATTTCACTCGAGACGCATCGGTGTTTCTCGGTGGAAAAGAGCCGGAAAAGCATTCCAGCCAGAGAAACTGGCTGATTCGAAAGTAATAATTACACGAACCATATTATATTAATAATAAAATTACTGATGATGGAACTAAGTTTTAATATTACAAAAATGATGAATTGCCTTATTTTAAAAATTGTATTTTTTCTTTTTTTAATTTTTAAGTCGGCATATCGCAGTAGTGATCCAAGGGCTGCTGGAAGCGTCACGCCGACTTAAGCAGTTATTGGCAAATGTTGAAACTGAAGATAACAATTGTGAAGCAAAAGATTGAGTTAGAATTTTTAATTGTTTTTCCACTCTCGAATTAATCAGCACTATTTATTTAAAATTTCAATTTCGTAACGAGTTCCATAAACGCAAAATTAAACTTCACTCATTTATTTGAACACACAACGTATCATTTTGTTCACACTGTTTAATTAACCTAATGCACTCTTGATAAACAAGTTCATTAGCCTGTAGGCTATACATAAAATCCCTGTGGCTAAAATTAGATGAAGGAACGTTGTAGGTTGCAAAAACGTTGGGTAACAATCCCACAAGTGTCTGAATATCCTATAGATTGAAAATGAAAAAAATTTAATAGGCATAATATTTTTAAGCTAAAAATATTTTTTGGTACGAGCAGTAAAGTAGACATTACCTCAGTATCACTGAGGATATCGTTCACTGACGTAATTACAGCAACCGGAGTTTTTATACTGTAGACTTTGTAGTTCGGTGGACGTATCATGCGATATATCTCCATATTTTTTATTCTGTAATCAAATAACTGAAATCTGTGAGAGCTTGCTATTTGTGCCAAATGGATTGCAGTTTTGAAAGAATGCAGAGAAGGAGTTGTGGAGGGTATCCATTTTCCAGTCGGCGACCCATCCTGTTGCAATTTACATAACACTTTAACAACCATACAATTTAGATTTTTAAATTTTTTATAGAGATAGATCGTCGGCACTGCAAGTGTGCACATATTCCCAACGAAATTCCAATTTTCAAATATTAGAAGACACAGGACTCACAGTACTTGACCCTGCCCATATATTTTTGCGCAGTCTTACTGAAAAAACCGAATGTTGAGGATCCATACCCAGGTACGAGATATGAGTACAAAGGGGCGTCGCTTTAGCTTCCCTTGCACAAAAGTCTTTATAGAAGCTCCGATACATTGGAATACTAGCTTCGGAAATCGGATACGTGGTAATACCAAAAGTGAGTTGCAGCATCTAAACAAACAAAACATAGTTGGCTGTAATAATAAAACCCCCAGACCCCTGATATGTGAAAAAATGTGTTCGAAAATAAGAAGTTTCAAAAAATGGGGTTCCAAAAATGATTTTAGGTTTTCCAAAGTGATTTTGACAATGGATTCATTAATTGACACTAAGCATAAAAAACCCCAAAAATTTCTGGAACACTGTACAGAGCAACATCTACTACATGGATGGACCACAGAGACCCATGCAAAACAATTTTAATAGTCCAATTTTAGGGTACCTCATTTTGAAACCCCAGTTTTTGACTTTTTGGATTTGTAAAACTTCACCTTTCTAGTTTTAGATACATAACTACAGGCCACAGCCAAAAATTACTTTTCTGATTATTTGTTAGTTTCAAGTGAACATTTATTTTTGACTGATGTATACCTCAAAGAAAAGTGCCATTGTTGGTTGTTGAGCCGCAGTCATCCAAGGAGACCTAGCGTGTGATAAAAATGCCAACGGAGCCAAAGAAATTAGCAATCTGACTTTATCGTGATATTCGGGATGTAATGCTAGGCCTGTGTATATAACGGTATTTCCAAAATTGTATCCAATCATATACAACTTTTTTTGACCTGTAGTGTTCAGTACGTGGTCTATCGTTGCAACCAAGTCTTCATCGCCCATTTCATGAAAACTGAAACATTTTAATTCTAAATGATTTGGTTGAAATTTTACAAACGTTTATGAACGTTTATTATTTACCTACCTATAATCCCAATAGGCTTTGTCTTTTGAATTCATACTTGTATGTTTATTGGAATAGACATTTCCACGTAAATTTGACAACCAAACGTCAAAACCCTCATTGGCCAGCAAAAATCCTAAATTCATTAATAGGCAGTGTTATCTGATGACAATATTTATCATCTTCTTTTTTAGAGAAGTACAATATATTCATTAGTTGCTTTTACCAAGGGAATTATTAGGACCAAGGAATAGCCAATGAACTGAGGACTGGGCCAGTCCATGATACAAAAGTATTGCCGGTTTCCTTGTTGCATTTTTTGTACCATTTACCACACCGTGGTATCTGCCGTTAGGGATTCGGTGCAAAGTTGTCAAGTAGCCACTTTTTGACTTAACGGTATGTGTTTCTTCGACGTATCCATTTTCCCGAATAAAATCAGGCTGTTATAATTCGTACAAATATGTAAATAAGTATACCACTTGACAAATGTAAACAAAAATTATTATGGCATTTATTTTAGAGATTGCATATTACATAACATACCACACAAAGATTTTCTTCGTGAAACTGTTGAGAAATTGTTTTATCCAAGAAACTCTTTAATGACAAAGAGAAAAGTAATACATTTGCAAAAGAAATCATACTTTTTTGTCCAGAAAATTCACTCTGACAATTTACATAGAGTAACACAGAAGTATCAGAAGTAAAACAGTAGTTAATCGTATGTACAGCGATTTATTTCGATAACATTATGTGAATGATGTGAGTAAAGTGCCGTTTTTCTTTGGTATGCATAATACTATTAAATTTAAACCTAAAACTAAACAATGAGCAATTAATACTACATCTACACTTTTAAAACTGTTTAAGTTACTAATACCCCAATTAAAATTTCAACTCACAATCAGCAGCAGTGAGATTTTTACCGTACAAAACATGTTAGGAAAGATTTAGGAGTTTATGATTTTTGGTTCGTGTAGTAATCGACAGGAACAGGATGTAATTAAGCATATTATAATACATACCTAATTAAAAATCTTTAATTGCAGAATAGAAGGACAGAAATAGAACTGATAGGATAGAAGGCAGATAGAGATAGGTATAGCTGACGAACATATTTATCATAAATAAATTATTATGCGCCGATTAACTACTGTGTGCTGTCAGTGCTGTGACTGCTGTGGTTTAATATTTTCTCAATTTGAAACGATTTTATTTTGGCTTATTATTAGTTATGGCTTGTTTTGTTTTTCAGCGATAGCTTTTTATTGTTGAATTGAGAATTTATAATTTCCTCACATGTATTTAACTACAATATTGACAATTTTTTACTATCCGCGTTTATGTCATGTTCTAGTTTATAGCCTCTGTTTGCGTATAATTATTACTAGTATACTGTCATTGTTTGATTGAACATCAGGGAGTTTTATCGAAAGAAAGTGATGAAATTCCTATGTGTATTTTCTTAGATATTCTAAAATTTTTGTATAAACTAGATTTTTCACTTCGGGTCCAAACAAAAAATCCGTATGCGAAAATGTGTCAGATGGAACTCGGTAGTTTTCCACAACATTCGGTAAATGACGAACCAGTTTTTCCACGTCCTAGAGCAAAAATATTAACGGGTAATTTGAATGAACGAAATGAAGGAATGGGCTTTGAAAAAATGAACTCACTGCCGGATCATTGAAGGTGTCACTTTTAGTCCACATCATGGCAACAGGAACAGAAACTTTCCATAGTTTATACAAAGGTGGTGTTAATTGGCCGTAAGTTTCAAGGTTCTTAAAACGATAGTCATACTGTCCGAATTGATTTGAATTGATGATCTGAGACAGTTGAATTATTACTTTTGAGGATGTTGGGCAGGCTGCCGCTCGTGTCGAACTTGGAATATTATTAGAACCCTGTCATACATTTTACAATTTAAAAAAAAATCTGGAGCCTTGTAAAAGTTGACAATAAATTTCTGATCGCTTTCATAAATCATTATAAGTCTTTGCAAGTATTTTGTCATTTGAACAATGAATGATTTCAGTGGAAACAAAAAGAGATTTCCATACATGGACTCCAGAATTTTTGTTTCCGAATAATCCACTTAAGCAGGAAGATCCTTCGGCTCCGGAATTTTTATTGCAAAATACCTGGGCATAGTTACTGATGTATTCTAAAAGTTTTGGATTTGGAACAGGAGTGTAACCAAATGTTGCTTGTACCATCTAAGAAAACCCCAAAAATTTAGCTTAAAAGTATGATTCGCAGGGCAGTTATTCCAGTAAATTATGTTTCTAATGTTTCTATTGATTTCAATTCAAACTCAAAAAGTCAAATTAAGGCTGCCCTGCATAGGGCAATTTACAAGTGTCATATTGTGCGAGTCACATTTATTTATAAAATCAATCGTATCTTGTCTCAAAATTTTCCAAAAGTGACGGAAGGTGAATATCTAAGGAACTTCCCTCGAAAAACTTCTAAACATGCTATACAATAGTTTTGAAAATACAGCTTTCCAAACAATTCGCCTTTTCTCTCCCACACTGTATTTTTAAAAGTGAAACATATTTTGATGTTTTTCGAGAAGTGTCCGAGACATTCCCCTTCAGCAAGTAAATGCGACCTGCACACTTGCACTGCACATAAATAACTAAGATGACATAATATGTAAATTGTGGTGTGTCTCATTGCCCTGTGTAAAGCAACCTTAAAAATAGACACTAACTTCATAAAAAAGCGTTGTAGTCGGAAGGTGTGACAGGGACATGACAGCGGATTTTGTGTTTGACATGTAAGCCATTGGGGACATTGCTATCATTAATTTCACTTTGTTATTGTATTCTGGATGCAAGGATGCTCCAGCAAAGAAAACTTGACTCCCAAACGAGAAGCCAATGTAGTATAGACTTTCATATTCCGTTGCTTTTAGGATAAAGTCAATTGTCTCGAACAAATCTTCACCGCCCAATGCATCCAAACTGTAAACCCATATTCAAACCAAAGTTATTTGAGATAATATTATAATTATATGCAAACGATGAAGAAAAAATACATTTCCTTACTTAAAGTCCCAATATTTTTTATCCGTATTTCTTCTAGTCGTATGTTGATTTGAATAGCAATTTCCTCTTGAATTTGTCAACCAAACGTCGTATCTGGAATTGAGAAATTAAAATATAGTATTACATAATTACAAAGTAGCAAATAAATGCAAATGGTTATCTTGTGTAAGGCCAAAAAGTATCCAAGAAAATAATTTTTATTTGCAGTTTGCCAGGCGAAATGCTTTTACTTCATTTTCCCTGTGACGAAAGTTAGGGGAAAAATGCAAAATATTTAACTTGCCCTTCATCCGCCAAAATGAATGCTAAAAACAACAGAATCAATTGTAAACTAAATTATATTACATAGCTGAGAGAAAAGTAGCAAAAAATGAATTACTTGTGCATCAAAATAGAAGGAAAAGAATACCTAAAGAGTTTTCAGGACTAGTAGCCACATAATGGAAGGAACTTTGCCATAGTCCATGGTGCAGAATAACAGGGCGTCCTGTTTTGTTCATTTCCGCAGACATAGGTGTTGAACTCATGGTGTCATTTTCTTCTGTTTTCGAGACATTCGAGAATTTACCCCCAGGAATCCTGTGTAATTGGATAATATATCCAGATTTCGTGATTACATTATGTATCTCGAAGGGGTAGCCACGGTCCTTGACTAATTCCGGCTAAAATTTAAAAAAAAAACTTTTAAATGCAACTTTTCAATGGAAATCCTTATTTCGCCTTTAGACTTACAAGGTTTGCTTGCTATGATTTTTGATATCCCAATTTTAGAAAATGAATCATTCTTACCGTACGTAGGTATTTCAACAAGGTAGCATTGACCTTGGTCATTTGATCGGACAAACTTTGAAGATTTAGTGCACTGACATCACCTTCACCTAGTTGTTTCAACTCTGATTCATTAGGCGAATTTTGAGATTTTTCAATGGCAGTCTCTGATCGGGGTCGGGCCAAACATATTGTCACTATGCTAAATAAGACGACGGTACCGGCATATACCCCAAAAATGTAACTCTGCATAATAATTTTATTTTTTCTGATATTTGTCAACACTAAGCTAAAATCTTCTGATTCGTACTTACAAATGAGAAACACCGCGGTCAAGTGTCAAGAGAAACAAGTTTGCTAAGTATTTAACAAAAATAAATCTCTGCTGACCCAAGCAGTCTTTTCTTTAGAAGAACAAGGAACTGTTGACAATTCTTGTTCTTGGATGTCAGTTTATATATAAAAAATAATGGACCCATTACGGTAATATTATTATGACTCCTTCATCACTTCATCAATAATTTATTGGGTTTCTTACTACTGCCGCTCACGTTTTATTTGGATTCGGTAGTTCATTGTCTACCGTAATCATAATAATCCTAAGTACAATACGTAGTTATTTATAATATTATTATGACTGACATGCGACCACCATCATCACTTGCGCATTTCTTGTTCGTATGTTTATTTCTTAATTCTCGCTTTCTGTCTTTATGCCCCTGCCCTCGCGAGCTTGACACCAGCAAAACCATCGTAGGTAATCATGATAATACGATTTCAAGCACTTTTAATTACAGTCTAGAATAGGTAGAACAGGTATAAAGAAATGTAATTGACGTCAATAGGGCAAGGCCAAGGGGATCATTCTAAGAGATGTCAAAAGCGAACCCAAATAGAAATACTTCATTAAAACTTTGTGGACATACACTTGTGTTAAAAGTTATATATTATGAAGTACATACTTAATAGGGTCAATACGTTGAGATACGTCGCCCCAACGCTACTCTATTCGGTTTTTGTTTATTTTGAGTATTTTAACATTAAATCCTAAATCTTAAATACGTAGGTACTAACAATAACAACATCGATTTGACATACTTCTCCTGTTAAAGATATGGTTGGAAACAATAGAACATAATTCAGTAAAAAACCATGAAAGTGTTCTTCAAGCACTAGCGTTTATTTATTTACGTACATATTTTATGCTGTTTTCATTATGTACTTACGTTTACGTGTAAAAGACATCAGACGGGAGCTCATAAAAATCTGTGGTCTATTAATTTATTACGCCACGCCACGCTTCATAATGACAATAATAAAATAATAAGTAATGAGTCTAATAGTAATAAGTATTGACATTGACATTGTCGTTTTCAGGTCAAACACATTTTGAATTGTGATGTTCAGTACATAACACTATGACATTATGAGATTATGACACATATTTGAACTCTAAATTATTAACCTACCTATAATGAATTACAACGTGATTTTAAAAAATGGTCTTATTTGCATCAATCATCTACATCATATTTTCTCAATATAATCATTAAATGTTCGTAGACCAGTGCATGTACATCTAATCCATAAACAAAATCATAATGACTGAAATCGTCCAACCTGACTCTGTAATTGTCTATAACATTAGGGAGAAGACTGGCGAGTTTTGCAACATCCTGTAATTTCATAAAACTAGGAATGCGTAAATAATTTTAAAATGTGTATCCTATGTAAGATTGTTTAAACATGTATTATTTACCGGAACAGAACTGAGGAAATCATTTCCAGACCAAAGTAACGATGTCGGAACAGTGACTCTTTTTAAAGGATACACAGGAGGAAGGAATTTTCCATAGATGTCAACATTATCTTTTCCATAGTCAAATAATTGGAATCTCTTTGATTCTGCAAGTTGAGCATAGTGAACTATGTTTTTGTAAGCCGTACTGGCAATGCCGTGGAGAATCATTGGTGTTTGATGCTGAAATTTTTTAGAAAGTTTACATCATTAAAAAATAAGTCAATACTTACAAACCATAAACTATACACTATTTATATTCATTACAATAAAATGCTAAATAAATAAATTCATCGCATACATTTTTTAGAACATAATCAGCTAAATATAAAATAATAAATTCATATAAAAATCTTCAATTTTGCATACTTAGTATAAACTTGCTAATTTTATTAACATTTATTATTTTCCGTTTCTGATCTGAATACTACAGTTAAAAAAAACACACGTACTTTTTTGTAAGTGTTTTTTGAATTGCATCTGCAATTCAAGAGTGAGGATGGTTTTAAACGTTAATTATGAGCAAATAATAATTGAGATGAATACCAGGTCCAGCTGTCCAGGATCGAATCCTACAACTGAAAATATCAAAAAACTGCACAGAGTGGCAGCCGAGATGTCCTTTGTGCAATATAGAGGAAAGATCTTGCTAAAAAGTCTTGTTCCAGGCCCGGAGTCTTCTGGAAAAGTCGTGATTTTAAACGTCTTCCTCATGAACTGGAATATTCTCCGAAAAATAATAAAATAAGATAGAAAAATTATAAATTAATATTTTATTACTATACTATAAGAGACTGAATTGTGAACATTGTGATATCTCACACCTATAAAAAGCTTAGCTTAAATTTTGTTAATTATCAATGATATTTTAATGTAAATTACTTCAAATACTTTGGCCATTTCGGGGAAGTAGTTGACAAGTAATAGTATGGGGTTCCTTGCATGGTCAACAAAAGCTACAGGGGCCATCGCTATAAATACATGAACTTTGGCATTGTATTCTGGTCTCATAGTCATTGCTATTAAAAAGGCTGTCGTCCCCATCGAAAAGCCAATGTAAGTTAACTTTGTCCTGTTCGTTTTTTCAAGTATGTAGTCAATCATTAAAGGAATATCTTCTGTGCCCATTTCATGGAAACTAAATATGTATAGGTTTATTATAATCCTGGTTAATTAAATGGTTTGCAGCTATAATAATTTATTAAAACCTGAAATCCCAGTAGGAAAAATTACTTGAGCTCATGGAAATGTGCCTCTTGGAGAATGTATTTCCTCGATTATTTCCTGGATAAAAAATAAACCAATAACCAAAGAAATTTTTTCCGAAATGAATTCCATATTATAAGGGTACGGCCCATTTAGCATATAATTATACCAGTGTTCAAATTTCGAAAGGTCAATGACATTTTTATGCCTTGAAATTACATGAAGTAGCAGGAAATTGGATCTAGAAACGGATAAACGTATTTGTGGTAAAAATATCGACACTTGACCTTTGAGAATTGATCACCGTTATATATACCGGTACCCATAGGCGTATACAGAACCCAGTTTCGAAGGGGGCTGAGATTTTGCATGGACATATATAACACACATATTAATATTTAGGTCTTTTTTGTCAAATATGAGTCAAAAATGTCCTAAAAGCAACATAAAATCGCACGAAGCGCGAAAATTTTCGATATTTAAAAAAAAATCCCTCTTTTTCTGGATTTCGGGAGGAGGGGGCTTTAGCCCCGAAAGCCAATATCAGCACAGCACAATATCAAGAAGTTATTTTGAAATAAAATAAAAAACGATCATTTCTTACCGAGCCATACATCGAATCCATTGTCAACCAAAAGATAAGCTGTAATAGTAGAAGGAGAAACCAAGGCGTTTCTTTATAATACCATCCACATGAAAATGCCAGAGGCAGGCAACTAAAGAGATCGGGCCAGGTGGACATTCTGATGACAGACACGATACTGGCACGGCATTGTCAAATTTTTAATTGAAATGTGTTTGCATCTGGACTTCAATCTTGATTTATTTTAAAAGAAGAATCACAGTGACATGCAGTTGGCAAATTTAAAAAAAAATTAGCCGATGCCACAAGGTCGAGTATCATAAATGACTTTTCACCTGGATCCCGTTGGTTGCCTGCCTCTGTATGAATGGGAAGCATAAAATTTATGGACATCCAAGGCCCCAATTATTATTCTGATAATAATGTACCTGCATAAATAAATAATTATTACGTTTTACTAACCTAAAGAATTATTTCCGCGATTCATCATCCAATGAATTGACGTTTGTAGTAGCCCATGCTGTACAAGAATCGGGCGTCGTTTCTCAGCCCCTTCAGAACTTAAGCCATGAGGTATTCGATGCATGGAAAGGATGTAGCCACTCTTAGTAGTTATATTGTGCACTTCCAGTGGATAGCCCTTCCTCTTAATATCTTCCATCTTTAAATTTAAAAATCGATAAAGATTAGCTTATGAAATAGGTAGTTTTTGCGAAATTCGACCAAAAAAATGTCTGGAAATGCAAAATAGAATTCAAAAATGATTAACCCAGAATTTTCTTTTAGATTAAAAAATGAAGAAAATAAAACACTTACTCCTGGTATCTTTTCGTTGTGAGCTTTAATTTTCAATATTTTCCGTAGCTTCTCATGAAATACCTCGTCATTATGCATAGCCTTCAGGTCTCGAACCCAATATTCTAATAAAATTGTAAGCATCGGAAATATAACACGCCCATGAAGATTGAACTTCATATCCGAGTTTATGTCACACTCACAGTCACAAGAGTCACATATACAATTTATAGTGAAGTCAAATTTGTTAATGAAAGTTTAGCTCTATACATTCAAAATGTATTTTCTAGTTTTTACAAAATTATTACTCTTTTAATTACATCGTTGTTATATATAGAGTAATTCAAGGGACAAAACACCTCCTTTATGTCTCCCACATCCGTTTTCAAAAACGTAATTTCATTCAGATTTATAAAACGTAATTATTATTATTTGTCATTCTTTGAAGCTTTGACATCATACATTTCCTTCACATTTGCTTACATGTCTATAACAGAATATTATAATACTACAATTAAAGTGGAATTATTACTGCATTGTGTTATTATGTTTTGTTTTATGTAGTATTGTTTTAAATGGGTGATTACATTTAAAAGTTTCTATTATATGTATAATAAATTAAACCTATTAAAGTCATCAAATAGAAAATTAATTTTCAAAATTATGAAAACAGTAAGAATTTACAATTTACAATAGATGATATAACAGGCGAACATAAGCTTTCTGGCGAATATAATCTCATTTTAACAAATGTATACTATTATTTCCCAGCAGTACATGGCCAACATACCTTCACAAAACCAATAATTCCTTGAAAATGAAAACTATATTGCTAGATATATTTATATGTGAAATGTGACCTGCTATTGCTTTCGAGA
>JABASI010002521.1:0-19423 GCA_019776505.1 Tomocerus nigrus
TTGGCATGTCAAATGTAAACGAGGTCAAATCGTCAAGATTTTTCTCTGTACATCTGTAGAGAATAAAATTTTGAACATTATTTTCCTCTGCCCTTTTGCCATCAAACAGCTCCTTTGGGCTAAGCATCGATTTGAAAAAAGTTCAAATTCCTATGTAAATGTCAAAATTTCAAACTTCGCATACAGGCTTACTCGTGGCCCTTAAACACAAGGAAAATCCATCTGTAGCTGAAGTATATGTGTATGTGTAATTCATCTACCTGCAAATTGTATTCATACAATTAATTCTTTAGGTTAAGAATAAAAGGTCGTATATGGAATCTCTATCTAACATGATGTTCCTATTTTATGGAATTATTATATGTAGGTACCTATTTTATTTTATCATCCCAGGCAGTCAGTGCATGTGTTCAGAGAAATTTTGCTAGTCATGCATGTCATAGTCATTCTATTAAATAAGCATTTTCCCCAAATCAATTTACAAAATCGCTATACATCGAATATTTCAACCTAAGCATTTGCTTCCATGCATTCACGTAAATCAGCTACCATTAAGAATCTGCTGGCGGTGTAGAGAGAATGCTCTGCATGAATCTTTTTCGTATATAGTTACTACCTGCTAGCTAAAATCAGTAAAGACATCTCATGGAGATACTATGAAGTTTAATTACTTTGCAAAAATATACACCTCACTTTATCTGCAAATATTACAGAAAATAAAGACGATGAGCGAGGTTACAAGGTCATTACTAATTCACTTGCGTAGGTATTTCACTATCAGTATACATGCATTGCGTAGAGTAGGGTACGTTATTATTACATGCTTACGTACAAGATAAATTCTCCTTTTTCTAATAATTCTCTCTCTACTTGTCTAAAAGCTTTAAGCATAATAGTTTGTATTTCCTCTCAGCACTAAATGAACGAAAAAGTTATCTTTTTGAGGTTAAGAGAGTAAGCACTTGTAAAGTTAAATGGTCCATTTATTACTACAAGAAATGAGACATGATTTCGGGACGCATAGCTGTAAAATGTAATTGTACCTTTTCTTTTTGTTTTAGTAAATATATAGCTTCATTGTACACATTGTGGTGTGATTTATTGCTGACAAAAAGGTATGATCAAAATCCCAAATTTTTATGGAGTCTGCGTACAATTATGCCAATACAATAAGGGATTCAACTTTTTGCATAGGCATTGCTTTATCTTCTAAGGTCAATTTTTCCTGGATGCCAAATATATTAAAATTCAACATTCAAGATGTAATATTTCTATGCAATAATTTTGATGTGATATTCCGCAAAGAATGCAATACTAAAGATGAAGAACAGTTTTATTGATCAGCATTCATAAAGAAATGGAAAATAGACTATCCCTACGCTGACTGATAAGCAAGACTTTTGGAATATTTTAGTCTAGGAATTTCAGTTATAGTATAGATAAGTGTCAATAGGATGTATTGAAAATACTGTTTATAAGGAAGGATGAGAAACAATAAGTTGAACAAATTATAATATCAAATCAGTCAGTAAATGCAATAAAATATAACAGTGTAATAAAAGTCAACCATTTCAACAGATAACAAGAAAACGAAGGATTTCTATCTACTTATTATTATACATTAGAGTGAATAACAATACTACTGTTTGAGAGCATTATTGTCAATCATTAAAAATGTTTACATTACGTTGTTGGATGGTAATTTTGTGGGGTTGCTTTTGGTTTCTGTTAAATGATGGTATCATTTGCGTGATGTTATCATAAGATCTTGTACAAAAATCAACATATAAAACGGAATGTGCGGGAGTACCACACATCGGGCCTAACTATGCTAATTAGATATTTAGAGAGCAGCTCTGGCAGCAGCTTCAGCCTTAGCTTGGAAATGGACAGCCTTGGCGGCAGCTACCTCAGGGGTATCTTGAACTTGAAGTGGAACTTGAGCGACATGGACTGGAACGGCAAGAGGAGCAGCAGCGGGAGCTACTGGGAGGTTGGTAGCAGCAACTCTGAATCCGTTAACTGGGTCAGCAACATAGTTGACTTGTTGGACAAGACCATAGGCATCAACGTAAGAATAAGCTCCACGAGTGATTCCATCAGCAGTCTTCACTTCAGATTTGGAGCTTGGACCTCCAGCATATCCGTAAGAGTATTGTCCTAATTCCAGAAACATAATAAATTATTGAACTGGAACTTGATTTGATCTTTAGAACATTCCAGACAATTTTTTTGTTGAATTTTTCAAGAAAAATTACGGTTATCTGCAATGATCAATATTTTTTTCAGAATATCTATTGAGAATCTTTACCGAGTTCGTCTTGGGCATGGTATTGGCTAGCTGTAACGGCTGGGGCGACGACGGCAGTCTGGTGAAGGACTGGAGCTCCGACAATTCCGGCGTTGTAGACAACTCCGGCAGAGGCACAAGCCAAAACGGCAGAGAAAACGATCTACACAAATGAAACATGAAAATTATAACTCGGGACAAAGAATTGTCGGATTCAAATTCAAAGCTTCTTTAGTAAAATTAGCTACACTTACGAAGGATTTCATATTGATTGCTGAGGTTTTGTCGTGGAGACTGAAGCTGCGAATGCTAAAGCTGCTAGTTGCACAAGTGACGACTAGGATCTTGGTTCTTATGAATTTATACCTGAAAATTGACCTTGACAATCAACAATGAGTTGTTCATTTCGGCTCTTATAACTTTTCTTCGACGTGATCAGGTTTACATCTGTCTGCAGATCTGCAGGAATACATAATATCCAAAGTAGCTACATTACAGCACACACCTTCATCTTTAAAATACATTTGCAGTCTACCAGGTGCATGCGAACAAGAACATCAATTTATTTATTGAAGCTATTCTTTAGGTACGCATCTTTTTATCGATTTCACAATTACAAATAGGATATACCCCGGCCGGCTGAATGTATAATTAATCCATCTACCCATCTAATCTGCTTTTCTTTATCTATTATTCCATATAAGTAGGTACCTTCACATTTTTGCAAATTGCAATACTTCCTAATAAGGTACCTACCTAGTTGAAGCTTAACAAACAACAAACCGGCACATTTATTTTCCCTCAATAATTCATAACGCGTTTTAAGAATTTACTGCATCTTTAGGCGCACGTGGAATTACTTGAAAAGCATGTTTTTCTTTCATCAAAATTATATCAGTCTAACTGTAGTAACCAATTGATTAATGCATTAATAGGCAGATTTTTGTACCTACACTAATTAATTAAGAAAAATCAAAACTCCCAATCTTTTCATAAATAGAAAATTACAAATGATTATGATTACAAATAAAACAGATTTAATGACAGTATGCCTAGGTTTGTTTTGTAATGCCTCTGATGTAAAATGGCACATTAGATACATAAATATACTACCTACTAATATGTATAACTGCATTATTAACAATTACACATAAAGAGAACAAAGATGTATCTGTAAATACAAGGTGGGAATGTGGGATACGTACACAGCACAGGCACCAAGTACACAGCTACTATTATCGAGTAATACTAATGTAAGTACTATTATCGAAGACACTTTGAAAATGCTTCTGTCAGATGCATACCTATATTAGTATACACTTTCAATCAATGCATTTCTTTCCATTATATCTGCATTCCTGTTTGCAATTAACCAGCTCATTCAAAAAACTGCAAATTAAATAAAAATAGTTAGCTGAGCAAGATAGGTTATTTTGCGAGCCCGCACACTTGTGAGTTTCTGATAGGTTGCAGTTGCAGCAAAAACATCATTTACTTAGCCACTAGTATAAGTTTACGTGTTAATTTGGAAAGGTACATTATATTTATGTTATTATTGCCTATACTCTTGTTTTGATATGGAATAGTATTACTACGAGAATCACTTGATAAATATATTATTTGTGTTTAAGGTATAGGCTCTTGAAAGGAAACGGACACACCCATCTGAATCTTAAAAACGTACGCTTATGTATAATTGTCTGCCTGACTTAATATTTTTCAAAGGCTTTACTCTCTATGTACGTATTACGTTTCGTCTTGAGCTTAAAAGCTTATTGTGGCTATTACCACTTATCTTCTCTCGAATCTTTTCTATATAAGTGAAGAATCAGTTTTATTTTGTAAGTACAGCCAGTACTGGTGATGAGTAAAGATGCAATAACAATGCTGTACCTAAATAAAAGTCTATAAAGAACAACAAAATGTATCTTGCAGACCAGTTACCTAACTTCCTATAAAAATTCATTGTAGTTCGCTCATGATGTTTTTCTGTGAGTTATATGATAAAACTCATCTTCGTACTAATCAAAGTAAGATACCTAAATAAAAATTTATGTCTTCAAACGTGTAATTTTAACTTGATATAGCATCTATAGATGAATTTAGACTTTGGCATGTTTCTATCATACGTCTATAAATGAACATTTTTTCTGTAGCAAGGAACATTTTTCCTTAGTTGATAGACATCTTGGTACTTTGTTGTTCTTGTGCGTCAGCATGATCCCTCATTTATGTAAGTAGTTTAGCATTTGACAGCGTTAATTGCTCTTTTGATGAAAAGTACATTAAGATTTATTAAGATAGTAAAAGTGTTTCTTTAACCTGAACTTCTCCCATTAAAGTCAATTAGATCAAAGAGCACCGTATTATTAGCAAATAATACTGATGCGTGTAATTATACATTGTACGTTCACTCTAAACATTTTGCCTTACGATTAACAATGCACAATGACTTCGTTTGCTGTTTCAATAGACATGTAGGTGCGTAAAATAGATCCCAAGTAAGTACCGTGTACTTAAATATCATTTTATATGGTAATAATTACCATAATTTCATTTATTATAGGTACTCATGTGGAAAACTGCTATTACCTGAAATGCAATTACCTAATAGGAAAACGTATTCTTACACACACCTCCAGAAAATTATTAAAAAATAGATGTCTACTCAAAAATTGCTGTAGTGTACATAGAGTACATGGATCAATCGTGATGCTCTGGCCATGTTCGTATTCTTAGTCGTGACAGTGATATTCAAATAATTCCATTTTATAAGAACAAGTTATCTCATTTTGCATTGCATCAATTCTTGCTCTTCTTAGATGAAAAGTAAAGCTCTATAGGCTCCAGGGGATTCATCAAAGATAATAAAACCTACGGATACTGTGTACTTTGCATGCAAACCAAACCAAAACAACTTGTGTATCGAAAATGATGCAATTTTTTGTTTAATTGTTAGCATAGATAGATATCCAATGCGAGTGGACCACTCTGCAGATTTCTTGCAAATGGAATTTTTTGTTTACCCCACTAACAAGACAATGCTTTGCAAAGGGAAGCTATAATTGTATATTTTTACATTATATAAAATGCAAAGTCGTTTTGTAATAAAACGTAGGTCTGGCTAAAGGTTTAGAAAACACTAATATCATGTGAATGAAGGTGTTAGTGATTCGAAAACGAAAAATCCTAAAATGGATTTCCAGGAGTAAAGAGGGATGCGATTAAAAGAATGTAAAGCCAAAGATGGAATTTTGCTAAGTGTAGTATAGCACGTTGTAAATGTCGATTGAGGCAAAGTGGAAGTTGTTCTTGATCTTGACCCTGACCGATGACGGCGAGACTAATGCAGAAATACCAAAGTGGAGATGAGATGATCACCTACAATTTGCATTGGCTGTTAATTTTATGCGCATTCTTTTTTACACGTTAGATTCTTGATGTAGTAAACTAGTGCTGTGTCTTCTTCCCTGGCCTGCCTCACTCACTGGCTTGTCTTTCTGAAGATCTTTATCTAGGAAGATGTGTTACTTTCTACACATAGGACAGTCCAGTGCTATATAAAGTATGAACAATCCTGGAATACATTGGAGCGAGTGTGATTCTACAATTCTGAAACGCAGATGCGTCGAGGATTACGTAATGCCTAAGAGGCTACCTAGATTAACATAAGAAGGATCAGATCACACTTAATTTATCGTAAAACGCCCTAAAATCTTCACAGTGAGGTAGGCGCATATGGATATCGTGTATCTTTAGCTCAAATTGCAACGTGTGTGTATTTTTAAGGACAACCACAATACAAAACAGGTTTTCTTCTCCATACATCATCACCAAAACACGAGAAAATTGCAAATCATGCCCAATTTTACCGTCTGACCGACTGACTATGTAACTAATAATAGACAAAATGTTTACATGGAGAAAATTTTGCACAGAAATGTTCACAGAAGAATATTCTTTTCAAATTTCGATTTTCTCTACTGATGTACTTGATGTACACAACTAATGCGATCTCAAAATTATCATAACACTAAAATCATAAACCTACCCATGATCTACCCTAATTTAATAGTAAATAAATTTCATTGCGCTTGCAAATTTAAATGACTTCCATATCATATCAAAACCAATACTTTCATATCAAAACCCATTTCTATATGATTGTGATTGCATATAAATAAAAAAAATTCGACTTCACAAAATTCTGAGAGATTAGAATTTTCTGGATACACAATTCAATTGAATTCTAATACCTATCTACTCCAATACATACAAAAATTCAAGTTATAGGTTGGTCGTTAGTCATAATCAGTGCATTGTCATTCAGCTACTAAAAACACGCATACAAACACACTTTAATATTAGACGCAACAATGACATTGAATCATTGTCAGCACTCGCAAAATATCACCATCATGTATGTACAGATTAAGAAATCATTAGACTGAAGCGGAAACTAGCGGCTCTTGACTTGTCTTGATCTTGAACATGCACAGTTGACTTAATAACTGAAACACGACCATGTAGACATGCTAATAATATCATTATCTCTGTTGCTGCCATTGTTATTATTAGTCTTCGTGCTATTCATAAAGACAAGAACTAATGTCTTCTCTCGTCATAACAGAACCATAATATTCAAATGCTATAAAATGATGTTGTCTGATTCTGTGCTAAATTATACAGGAGATCAGATTCTAATCCGTATAATAGTTTATGGTTATTACTATGTACAGTGCAGTAGGACACACTTAACTATCTCTTTTTTCCTCTACCTCAAATAGATTACCTTAACTCGTGTTCTCATGTTACATTGTCTGCCTAGGATCATTCTCCTAGTTATTTCGAAGAAGATACGTACGATTATTGTAATGGTGTGTGCTGTATTATGATGAATTATGATTGTACTCCCTTTTATATGATCTGTCACGATTTTTATTTTAATATACACATTATACAGTTAAATAGCATAACCACTACACTTTAAGGTCTTAGCTGTTCAATTCTAAGTATCTTATAGTTTGTCAATCATTATAACTAATGTCCCTTTAAAAAAAGAACAGCCAATTCTGTTTAAATAATTCATATTTATTTGTAATGTAGCAAACTATTAACTTAAACTTAATTTTAAGAGATAAATCTTGATTTCAAATGCAAAATTGATAGAAAAATTAGCAACTGATTTAAGGTAAATAAACAGTAAATAGCTCGTATTGTTAAAGAATAATTAGAATGGCAGGACTCCTCACATTATGACTATTTAACGATCAAGGAAGGTGTTGGCCATTGATAAGTGCTATTTATTAGATGCGCCAAGAATCGATAAACAGATAATATAGTTAAGCTGTAGCTACTTGATTACTTACCAGACTGCTTTATAACATTTCAATTGCATTCTCTAAAAGACTGAAAATGCACTACACTTTAACTGTCTTGTAACTCTCGTGCTCTTTGTGTGAACGGTAATAATATTTATGCAAATTAGTGCATTGTGTTATTATTAACTAGCTAGAAACCGGAGTAGACTACTAGCATAGCAAGTATATAATGGTAAATGCTTAGCTGCAAAAACATTCGAGGCAAATCAACTTGGAGTTTTTGCTTTTCTCATGCGAGACAATAAGCTATAAGTACGTTAGTTTGTATGGTAGGGCAACGACGAAAAGAGGTTGGGCAACTCAATAATATTTCATTGGCCATATTCTTATGTGAAAAAATTAGACACACAGTAGCTTTGCGTTGATAGTGTCACTACCTACTTTATATTTAGATTGATTTCAATTGAATTCTCAACGTAGACCTAATAACGTAGAAAAATAGAATGATACCTCACATATCATATTTGAACATCGTAAAAGAGTAAAGATGATCTGCTGGTAAATTATAACTTTGGGCTACTGTAAACATTTAATTTTCGCAACAAGGCAAATACAATGATTTGTTTGTAGTATGAGTAAATGGAAAGGCATGAACAAAAGGAAATGTCAGCAGCTCTTACTATTCGTACTCTGGCTAAAGACAAATCACTCAAACATCAAATGAAATCAAATGTGATGTTGGCTGACGAGTCAAGGAGTAGGATGGGAATGGGAGAGGACCTTGGAGGAATTCAATTCAAATTGACAGACACTGTCGCGTGTGTGTGCTTAGAAGGCTTTGATGTAGGTACACATTAATACATGACATCTTTTGTTTTAGTTTGCTATATCATATAATATATTCAATCATTTATATTCCTGTTATTTGATACACACTTTCATTCCTTCTCAGTTTGCTTAACGTTTCAGTGATGAATCTTATACTTATAACGCTGGTAAATGCATACTTAACCATAATGTAATAATAAAATATTAATAAATACACATAACTCTATAAGAGTATCGAATAACACACACGTATATCTTTTTTTCAGACACCATATGCAAAATAGTTGTAGTCAATAAATAATATCAAAGCCAACACCACACTCTGACCACGCGAATAATCTAAGTAAACTGTTTTGACTGCATTGACTACGCGTATCTTCCATGTACACTTCCGTTTCAGTCGTTCGTCATCATCGCAGAAAAACGGTGACCATTGAAGGTCTTCCTTTCAATTTACGACTTTATGAAACGATGTGAATGTATCATCCAAACACGCAATTAGCTTACACCTTAGCCTAACATTTGTTAAGTTCTTGTTTACCATGCTATTTAATTCTTTAGCTATCCCTTTTTTCCTAGGTACCTATTCCTTTTAGGGGCTGTAATTTCTATAACGCGATTTAATTTTCGTTTTAAGAATCGGTTTCCAAACTACAGCTACACATTATATTTTTAGGTAAAATTCTGTTTATATGCGTGAGAACAGAGCGTACATGTTCCATGGAAAGCATTTTGAAACAAACAGCTAACAAACCAGAGATTGAATGTTCCACAAAAGCAATAAGTAGTGGGGAATTTGCAAACTGTGTTGTTCTGGATAAAGAAAAAGGCAAAAAATGAGTTGATTAATGTATTTATACTGCAGTATTCTTGTTTTACAGTGGAAATATCCATGTACCTCCTCTAGCCACCTGGACCTAATAATACACAACAAATAGGTATGATGGTATGAAGTTATACATGCATTCGCTCCTTATTTCTTAATCTATTGCACTTTCTAACTTAATAAGTGTTATATAGCAGAAGTAGTTGATTACTGTATTACATTGGGCACTTAAATATGCGTATAAAGTTATATACACATTACGAGTAATCGCACGTTTCTTCAGATTATAATATACCTGCTTGTTCGTTTACACTTCTGAATAAATGGTAAGGAAGGACAACGAAGAGAGCATTCTTCAAGCACATGCACTTAATTAATAATGCAATCAAGTCTATTTAACTTCTTTTCCTGAAGTGCACAGCAACTTTATTAGGCCATTCATATTCAATATTATACGGTAATAAAGATGCACTACATTAACATGTACTGTCTTGGAATGCTAAGTATACTGCTGTAATACACCTGCTAAATTGTCATTTTAAAATGTGAGTAAAACATATTATGGAATTGATGAATTTTTATATTCATTTATTTTGTTAAATAAGTCAATTAGTAGGTACAATAAAATAAATATGGCTACTCTACTCTAAAATGATGTGTAAAAATAGTTTCGCAACTTTCTTATCAGTAATTTTGTATGTATATAGTTATCATTTAATTTAAAGAAGTGTTACATGGTACATTGCATACTACATAATGTGCTTTCAGATATTACGGTGGACACAGTTGAAGATAACTTTGTCAGTATCTTAATGGTCGGGATACGCGTATCAATTCTTTGTTGCGAATATATTGCGTATACATTATCCGTGAAATAAGTTACATAAAAACAGTGTCATTGCCACTGGGTGTTGTATTTAAATGGTCAGAGTAAGGGAATAGCAGAAATCTTATATGAAGCTACCTAATTACTAATTACAAACTCCTACAGACAGTAATGAATGATAGTGAAAATGAAAAAGTAAATAAGTTTTCATCATTTAGCACTTTGGAGCATATATAAGGTTAAAATAATGGCCAAATGCAATCTGAAATGAAAACACATTATAAGATTATAACAGTCCAACTGTTTGCTTTGTCACTTTTATTTATATCAATCACCTTCGATGATAATTGTAATCAAACACTTGAGCAAATTATTCAGCGTACTAAACTGCATTCAGCATGGTCAGCTACACTGAGAGCAAAGTTATAAATTGATAAAGCCCATCCTACTTTCCTTAAATATAATAATTCCAGTGGTTATTGAAAAAAGCGCACATCAATTTCACTTGTTTTCGTGAAGCATTCTCATTAAAATTCAATAGTTCACGTAACCCACAATGAATTTCTTGTTCAAGATTTTGCTCTTGGCTGCTGCCATTGCATCATGTTCCGCTCAAGAAGGTGCCAATTGTCACACCTCCATTATCACTCCCCGTCATTTTTTCAACATGACTGAAGTGAGATTTTTAATGCAAATTTTAAAAATATTCATCAAATATCATGTTTACATTATTCTGAATTTGTTGTACAGTATGCTGGAGAATGGTTCATGCATACATTCAGTGTGTCCGATAGAAATGCTGATGTTACTCCAAATTACAAGTGCCTATCAGTAAACTTCACTGCCACATCCAACCCTTATAATTATATTACAGTTGAAAGGTAAAAAATTACAGTTAATAAAAAAATTTCAAGTTTTTCTATCGATATTTAAATGCAGAGTCATACAGGTACATCCAGATAAGTGAAAATGGATCCGCCACAATTGTCCAGGAAAACAGTTTGGTCGTTATCGACAATGTTATGCTACCAGCCTATTGGAAAGTTTATTCTAATGACGGTGCTGGTAAGATTTCGCAAAATTATCATTTTATGGAATGTTGTGCATGGATGAAAATTTTCTAACAAAATCGAATAAATTAAAATCTTTGTGTAATTTGATAGTTGAAACAGATAGTGTGATTTTACACACTGATTATGAAAGCTGGTCCGTGGTGTATACCTGTCAAATGAGAAATGAAACTTACCGACACGAATCAGCTACCGTGTGGACGAGACAGAGATTGGTGGACACCAGATTACAAGAATTCATGACTACCCTCTTGATTGGATTCGGATTTCCTCCGGAAAGACATATTCCTATAATCCAAAGTGGTTGTTAATCATAAGGTCATCATTGTACGGGGAAAGTTGCAAAATTGTACGAAATAAAATTATTTTATGATATTCCTTATCACAATATTTTAATTCTGATTTGGTTCTGATTTCGGAAAAAATAATTTTCGGACTTTACAACGATGTAGATATCACAGATTGATTTTATTAGTTTTTTGGTGGATATTTGAAAGCACTTGGTAGTAACCTTTAGGTATCTCGATGACAAGCAATGATTGCAAACTTTAGTCGTAAATAGCACCGTAACAATTTAAACATGTTAATACTTATGTCCTAATAATCTACTGTGTATACTACAAGTTTAAATGCTGGCAGTTTCGCATAGATGACGAAACAGCAAAATTCTTTCCTAAATAATATAAATTAATAATTACTACCGATATTCATTAAACATTACATTACATTGTAATATAAGCACAGAAACTACACAAATGACAAGAGGCATACTCTACTTTAGTGTCTGTCTACTAAAACTCTATTGGACTTATTCATAGTGTTCATAAATACAGGGTAATATCGGTAACTGGTAATGTAACAATTATCTAACTCTACAAAACTAATATTTCTAATTAAAATTTCTTAATGTGAATATCAACAAACATATTATCGACATCATTACAGTAATTCGGTTTCAGGTACTACGAGAGCGCATTAAAATTAATTTTGATTAATTAACTTTCATTCACTCACGTAATTAGAGCAATTACTAAACAATTATCTAGTCATTTATCTGTATGACGGTAATAATAAATCATCTAATAATTACAATTGTAAATGAAAAATCCAATTAAAAAGCTAAAAATTTATCGACTTGGACATGAGATGAATTAAAATTATTTTCTAAGGAACTGCTTACAAAGTATGTTCCTTAAGATCTAAACTACACAAATATCACACTATGTTACACACATTAGGTATTATAAAAATATTGAAGTAACTAGCTAATAGAATGTAGTTGAGATAAATGCTAATAGGTAAACGCCTATTTCTATGTAAGTAACTAATTAATTTATGCCTATTAATAGATTAAAATACTAAGTAAATGTTTAAGTACCAAATTGAGAGTTTTTGAAACAGTAGATTACTACATTAACAAGCTAATAAGGCTAGATTTATAAGAGTAGGATAACTACGTATGTTTTAAATTTGAAATCCCACGAAGCCTAGAGAGCTGATTGTGAGAATGAGATGCAGATGAAGATGTTAAATGAGGAATTTTGACAAGAGCTTGATATTGACATGAGGCTGACGGCCGAATGTTGGCAAAGCCTAAACAAAAGCAAATGCAATTTTAAATAAAGTTAAACAATTTGAGAGTTTGTTAGACAATTTGAGTTTTATTAGCATTAAAAACTTAAATATTAGCACCAATTGATTTTGGAAAGAAAGAGAATAATATATAGGTAACTTATACTTAGATGTATAATGTAGAAATATGTCTATGTGTAGGATTTTATGACATTAAATGGTTTTAGGACTAGAACAGACCTCAATTTTACTATTTACTTATGTAGGCCATGTTAAAATGGAAAATTTTCTTTATAAACTCGTACAGAGATTGTAAATATAAACATACTTGACTTGACTTGACCTACTACCTAAGTAAGTAATTAGGTAGTTCCTCGTGAAAATAATTTTTTGCTTGACTAATTGTATCATTGTATGCGTATGTTTATATTTAGCAGTTCCTAACCCTAACTCAAGTTTATTTTCTTTAAAACATGTCTAGGCAGCGTCTATTGCTGGTTTTCCATTGATAAATTATACTACCTAGTAATTATACATTCCTACTACATGTTACGTATTTATCTTAGGGACTCTAAAATATCCTAATTGATTCGTTCAATCATTCTGAAGGGATAAATTTTAAGGGCATCTTTTCAAATTCTATTCCAAAGCCAATTTTAATTCTCTGCTGATAATTTTGGTTAATTAAATAGGTCGAATTGGTTGTGTTGTGTCAGGATTTTTCAACATACGGAGGTGGGATACTGAGATCTTGTTGAAAGCAAGTTTACTACGCTACTACGGTTGGTAACAACAAGTATTCACTATTATTTAATTAGAGAAAAATGGATTATTAAATCCTTATTATTCTGTATATAAGGATTGAAAATACTATTATAGGACATTTATATTAATTAACTTTTCTCCTCTTTTCTATGACTTTTTACATTATTTGACGAATTATATGATTTTCAACTCGCTTTTTTGAAAACGGACCTGAATTATCGTGGTTTTATAAACTCAATTAATAATATCGTGGTGACTATATCAAATAACTATGAAATTTCTTAAGACAATCCTTAAAAAGTCTGTCATTATTCATTAGATAAGGAAAATTAGGCCTTTAGCTCTGTACTATTAACATATTGAAAATTGTGTTTTACTGATTTCCACATACATGAAGGTTTTCTCCGATTCGGGGACCAATTTACAGATGACAGTGTGGAGCAGCTGGCTGCGCCCTCAGAAACGTTACAAACCTCTGGCTCCGCAATCATTATTATTATGCGATTTTTAGTATAAATGTACCTATTTAGAGGTCAAAAATGTCATATTAATAGAATTACTTTTATGCTTATACAATTTTTTTCTCCAGATCATTTAAATATTTGGATAAAGTAAATGTGAGATTACTGTTTGACAATTATCGAAACTTACCGTGCTAATGAGGTAATACAGGTAGATGATATATAGAGACAGAGTGCGAACTATTAATGGCAGTGATGCCTTAAGACTGGCTGAGGCACTTGAAAATCTTAGTGCAGAAGTTACAGGTGCTACTTGACGACTAAAGTTGCATTGCTTGGTCAGAGTGCGTATTCAGTGTTATGAAAACACTTGCCAGCCAACTGGAACAAAGAAAATGGAAAATCACTTTCAAATTATCATGGTATACGAATATTTAGTTATATAATGTATAATGAATGTGTTTGTGATATTAGGGAAAAGGAAAAATGCTAATGGGGGTCAGCTACCTAAGGGTTTGCTAATTAATATGAATTAATTTCCATTTGAAAAGGAGCCGACGAAGACGTTATTTATAGTTAATGTTACGGAAAATATCGAAATTGTCTATAAAGATTTGGGAATGGAAGATAAATGTAGGTTTTAGTGATCTTACTGTAAAATAGATACGTCTAACGCTACTTACGCATTACGCACAAATTCGCACCCACAAACCCTGTGCGTAAAAGTGCGTGAGCGTTGCAGGACTCTTGTGTTATATTGGTACACACAATTTTATGTCTGACTGTGCATGAATCTTTATGTTGATAACGGTTGAAATTCTGCGCGAAATAAATTGGGAAATGTAAAATTGTGCGTAAAAGGGTTGTACTATTGATTTCCCTGCTTTACAGTCGTATAGTACGGACAGTTGAGGATATTAAAAGAGTGCCAATGAAATATTATAGTATTTTTCTGTGTCTAAATCTCTACTGGGGTAAAATGATCCCGTGTGCAACGTCTGAAAATGTATAGTATCTCAGTATCTGTGAGAAAATGAGTATTTGGGATCTCTCTGCAAACGCAGTGGGTAAAACGGTGGCTATACGCTTGAAAATGCGAGAAAATGTTCGGAATGGACAGAATTCGGTTTTGAAAATGGATTTGAGTGTCTATTTGTCGCCAGTGTTTAGGTATAAAATGAAAAATGGTTTGAAAATGGTTAAAATGATTGAAAAGTTGAACTGAACTTGCCTCATATGAGTTGGCTGGAATACTGACTACCTAAGTATATCTCAAATGCCTTTTTATACGTTTACTATAACACAAGAGTCTCTCTATTCGACAACAACAATGAATTTTCTTATCCTGTGTGTCTGTCTGTCTATTCTGTCCATATGCATGGTGTGGTGTTTAGGATCTCACGAAAATGCAATCTGCCCCGCGTAATACTTGTACTTACGTACAGTATAAGCCTATAACTTATCCTCGTCTTCTTATATTATGTGTGTAACTAAGTGTGTGTGTGCTCAAATCCCATCCTTCTACATGCCCAACAAGAACAAACGGTATTTTGGCGAAAACATAAAGGGAGACGTCTCACAAACGGTATTCGTCGAGTGCGAGACTCTCACTGAACGGTAATCGGCGGATGTGAGATTCTCACTTACTCTCTTCTCACTCTAAACGGGATTTGTCAATCGTGAAAGGTTACGTGTCTCACTACAACGGGATTTTCGTCGGATCGTTCTCTCACTCGCATCCATCGCATCCCATTTACCTCACTTACTTATTGCATTTCTTATATCATTATGTTTGCTAGAAAACTCATCTACCTACTTACGTATTATACTTCTGGCCCTACATTGCATATACAGAAAATCAAACCAAACCAACTATTATTCTCTCTTGACTGTTCTTCTTTCTTACTTTGTTCACTATGCTATTAAATAGTACGTCCTATTGCATTTGCCTTCCTTTGCCAAACCAAGCCACTACCTGGCCATTATAATATTATTATTAACGACTACCTATATAACTACCTATATAGTTTCCCTCTGTCTACATCCATCCATATATACTTTTAATATACATTCATTTCCACACACATCTCATCTCATTTCTCAGTAACTACATACACAAGTCTCCTTTGCTACGTACAAGTGTAAAGTACAGCAAATATCATCATAAAATGGTAGACTGAAGACTCGACTGACTTTAACACAACTTGACTGACAAGATTCGCTCTGTACGAGAAGAGAGAAGTAAGTAGTATACCTAAATGCTAAAAACCAAACCAGACCAAGTCAAAGCAAGTCAAGTCAAACCATCATCATCATATAATAGAGCTCTCTTCTTCTTCTTTTACAATATTACCTTATAGATGTGATGTGTGTGCATCCCTACTTTATTAACAAGTCCTCTCCTCACTTAAATTAACTCTTTTAGTCAGTACACTTCAATTCAATGCTCTATTTCAATGGGAAAGTAGAATACACGGTGTAGGAGTATCTGTACGAGACTACAAAAACTCACAATACTCTATTATTATTAGTGTTATTATTATTTCGACACTTCATACACATTGTCCTTCTTAAGCACACCACAAAACTAACTAATAAAATACAACAAAGTCACTGGCAACTCTTTTTACAAATTAAGACTTTACTCAAACCATCCATGTCCTATCCTACAGAGCTGAGAAAAAAGCCAATTAAAACATGATATAACACTCACACGCTGTTTTTCCTCATTTTCAATCAAATTCTATAGCCAAAGACAAACAAAAGATTTAACAATCTCTCTGTCTCTATTCTGTACATCACTATTTACATGTCTAACGCATAGATTTTCTATCAAACCTGTGGATTTCCCACAGATTTATTCTCTTTTACAGAATAGTTGAATTAACAATGTATGCTTAGAAAAGAATTCCTAAGAAAATTGTATAATGAGAGCACCTGGAATTCTGGATAAAGTAATAGTCATGGAATTATCACGTGAATAGAGTAGTTACTTATAATATACAGAGTTTCTACTATATAAGATTGACGAGCTATAGGACAGAGAGTGCATCTGCCTCAAGGGCAATAACCTATACAGAGACTCTATGGGTTTCTACCTGTATGTGATAAAATCCTAAGAATATTCATTCTTGCAGGGAATAAATGAAGATTTTCTTTGAAAATAGAAATATTTTCTGGAGAATTGCAATACAATTCGTAATTAGAGCGAATTTCCCTGAATTATTAGCTAATTACACAGGTGTAGTAGTAGTAAAGGTGAGGTAAGTAGTTCTTTCTTATAGGGCACTATAAAATGATATAGGAGTGCTTACCTTATGCTTGTGTTGTTGTAGCAGATAGAGATAGAGAGATGATGAGAGGTAGGCAGAAGATTAATAACTTTTTGGAGGAGCAGAGAGGAGGAAGAGAGGAGCGCGAATGAGCTTCGGTTATCCGGGAGCAGAGATTGAATGGAACTTGAGAGCAGAAAGCCGACTGAGCTGAGCAGATGGAACAAGAAAAATGCAATTGCAATGCAATGGCTTTGGAGTAGAAGCGAGGCGAGTGAGACTGAGACTGCAGCGTACTGCTTTTATGTCTAATCTGAGTGAGACGATGCATTTTCACTAGCGAGCTATACGGCGAGTGAGACTGCATGCGAAATTAATGCGACGAGCCTTTCGAAATGTTTGCCAATTCTTGAAACTCAACTATGGATTTCAGCCAAAGCCAAAGGAATGGAACTTTACTTTTCCTTTTCGTTTCCTTCGTCTTCAATTGAATCGAGGTGTGTTGACGCTTTGTGCGTCCACGTCCGTCCACCATTCCCTCTCCTCCTAAGTATACTTTTCTACTAATCGAATTTTACAGCATGGAAAGGATGCGCTTTTTGCTACTGTACTCACTAGATACCTACTTAAATACCTAATCCTCTTTTCCAGAAACATTTTTCATTCTTTTCCACCAAAATTCAACATTTATACATTGTTTTAACGCGGACGAACCCAAGGGGTGCGTAATTCTTCAGTGCGTTATTTCCAGAATGCTTTTCTATCGGTTTATACCAAATAAATTTCGATTTCCTATCAAATATTTTAATTTCCACAGGTTTTACGACATAAAAATGATGTTATGAGTGCGTAATAATAACTCGAATGACAGAAATAGGTTGTAGCAATTGCTTTATTATTTTTGTAGTATTTGTAATTGCAAAAGTTGAGTAAAAGTTGAAAAAATTATGTTAATGAGGAGTAGTAAAAATTGATGGCTATTGTGTAATAATTAGCTACGTGTGTTTTATGATTTTCTTTTTGGATTGAACTGGATCAGACCTCTCGCCCTCTTTCTTCGTAATTGTTATCGTTTCCTTTGGGTGCTGGAGTGTTTCCACCCAAATGCCAAGCTTTGCCCTCGTCATCGTAGTCAGTTCTTCGGCTGCACATCCCAACGAAAATTAAGGAAGCCAAAATGAAAGCTAAATCCAAACCCAGAAATACGCAGAAAACAATTCCTTTGGTATTGTTGGAGTAGTATCTCAAATAAATATTTTCGTAATAGTCCTTGCTGTCGTCCTTATTGTAGCGCCTGTAAATTACATTGTAGTAGAAGGCTAAGGCGAAGGAGAGGAATACACCGATGAGAATCAGAAGATGACCTCCCATCCAAATCATTGTCAAGGGTCTTGAATTCTAAAAGCAGGAAATGAAAATGTAGCTTAATTTTCTTAAAACTCGGAACTTATTCGCATTGTTAAGGATTTTTACCTTGGGATGAATGCAGCAAAGGAAGAAAGACACGAAAAGCTGAATAAGTCCAATACATATTGCTGCTGCTGAAATAACGATGACTGGATTGTATCTGTAGTATTCCTGAGTATGATAGTAGTCGTGAGTACTCAGACCCCTTCCTCCTTGGGAATTGTAATAATCCACGTTTTGATTGTAATTTTGATTATAATAAGGATCCCCTCCCCCAAAAGTGCCATAGCTTCGTTGAAACTGAAAATATCCCGGATAATGATAACTATTTTCACGCTGATACTGTAATGCTTGCTCTATTAGAACTCCAGAAACTGCAATCACTCCTATGGCAAATATCTATAACAAATTCGATATTAGATTATATTGCTTGCTATTGAAAAAGGAGAATTCCAAAATTGCACTTACAGCTGAAAGAGCTCCGACTCCTTTGTATGCTAAATATTTCTGTTCCACCATTTCCTAAATTGAAATTTTCACTGTACAAGAGTAGAATAAGCACTAGAGCTAATTTTAGTTGAATCCACACTGAACAATTAGCATTCTCACTTTAACTGAGGCTAAACTTGGAAGTTTTAGTTATATATTGCTATTGATTTCCTCCTGTTACTCACTAAATCCAATACGCAATGTCTTTTTACTTTTCCTTGTGTCCAGTAGTGGTCAGTTTGGGGTTTAACCTATACTACTTACTTTGTTATTACGTCTAAGTTTTGGGAATCACC
>JABASI010002522.1:1203-19421 GCA_019776505.1 Tomocerus nigrus
TCTTATAATCGAGGTGGCTAATTTATGAGACCTCTTATAATCGAGGTGGCTAATTTATGAGACCTCTTATAATCGAGGTGGCTAATTTATGAGACCTCTTATAATCGAGGTGGCTAATTTATGAGACCTCTTATAATCGAGGCCGCTAATTTATAAGGCGTCTTATAATGGAGGCGTCTTATAGTCGAGGTTTCTTATATTTGAGACGTCTTATAGTCGAGGTGTCTTATATTTGAGGCGTTTTATAGTTGAACTGTCTTATATTTGTGCGTTTGGATTGTCTAAAAAAATTCGCGGGTCCGATAGTTCCGTTCCCACCTCTAATAAAATAATTTCTAGTTAAACCTTTTCTAAATATACCTCTTGCAAGTTGATTTTTTTACTGTGTCTTAAGACAACTTCAATTTGAAGCAGTCAATAAATTACATAATTATATGGTTTGTGACATTCGGCTATGTAACCCATAAATTCGGATTAGGCTATGTACCATTCGGCTGTCTGCTATGTATTACTACCCCTAACCGACCGGCTATCGACCTATGACGATTTCAGCTGGTGTAGACGTATGACGTAGGTATCCTGCATTACACTAACTAAAATAAATGAGTTGAAGTACCTAGTACCTACTGTGCGCGTCATGAGTGCATGTAGGGTATTGTGATGTATTAGACAGATTGTTTCCTTATTGTTAACTAGCCAATTACTGCCATTCTAATATTATAATAACTCTAATTTCTTTCATTGACGCATTGAGCTATGAAATCAACTAGTAGGTACTGAAATGATACTGGAAAGCGTGTATAAGCAGCTCCATTCGAATGTTACCTAATACAAAATCATGTAAGCGATTCCACCATACCGACCACACCACAACCCGGCAAATGTTTCAAGGACAAAGTCCACGCTGTCCTCCAATGTCACTTTCACAAGAGTTTGTTGGCTGCATTTTAATGGTTGTTCAATATTGTAGACTGGAAGTAAGCCCGACACTATGGACCAGGAAGACGATACAACCGCCGTAAGAGGAAAAATTTATTCTTTGTGTAATAAAAATTAAAAGCGCGAGTGTGCATGACCGAAGTTTTTATTCCTTGCTCTAATCCACTGTACCAACAATGCTATGCTATGCTATGTAACACAACAATCCATAACATCTACATAGCATCTTAGTTTGCATATGGGATATAAACCATAGTACAGTTCGCTGTGCTAGCAACGAATGAAATATAAACTTTATTATATCCTAAATCTACCTATTCCCATCTCCGACTTCAATTTTATCTTAAAATATTAAAATGTTTGTAATTCTAACTTCTAAATTAAAATTTTGTTCATTCTAAATTATTTTGCTGTTCCCAGTTAACTGCTATTACGAAATCAACATTGTCCGCTACAAAATAACATTTTCAGCCTATGTGAGTGAGAGGGAGGTGACATTTGAGATTAACAAGGGTCTTACAGAGAAAAACAATATAATATGTGCATCTGCATATGATTCTCCTTATTATAATTGACAATTTTCAACGCCGATTTTCCTGTCTCATTTTGTTTTGTCACGAAGGGAAGTGTTCACGGCTGCATTGCACTGCACTCTCTTCCACATTGACAGATTGGCACTATGCCATTAGCATACCAGGAAACAGTGTTTGCAATTAAATAGGTACCTACCTACCTTAGCTAACTAAAGTCATTCTTGATAACAGACGCTTCCTCCGCTATCTATCGATGCCCATCCCATGCTCAGGCTTTGAAGTGCCACGCAATTCACTCACAACTCCTCATGGGATTTATGTGAGTAGCGACGGACACACACATGTTCTGGTATCAATCATTCATGTCTACAAGAGATATGTGGGCTAAATGTGATTACAATGGTCACATGCAGTGTAAAATCTGTCAATTACTCTGTTTAACTCATTCTCACGCAATTGGCATGTTTTGTAAACAGGGAATGCCTGATAATGCACTGATTGGGAGTGGATAGACAAAGTCCGGTCATCCGGATGAAATGAGACTACTTTTCTTCCTTATAAAATACCTACTTGACTTACTAATGGAGACTTCCTCTTCTGAGACTAAGATCTTTAGTGAGTAAAGGAATCCTAAAGTTTAATAATATTAGCTCTATGTCAACCTGATGCATGCAATAACTGTCTCCTGTTTTCGGGGATATAGCTGGATGAAAGGTGAATAATATTATAGTAGAACATACCTTTAGCAGTCATGATGATTTTCAACCAGGTCTGAGGATTAGCACACTTTGCAAAACAGGCTCGTGCTCGTTGTCAAGAAAAAAGGATAGAAATACTAGTGTATCGGGTATTTAAGTTTAAAAGTAGAATATTTCTTTAATGAAGGCGTCGATTTGCCCTAATTGAATCGGTGAGTGGAGCAGTCGAACAATCACTGTGTGCACGTAATACCGAAAGACAAATAGAATGAATAAATTTTCTGCACCATTTGGTTGGGTCTACGTGGTCGTCTTTATGTTTGCGTTTCATTCACTGATTCCGCGGGATTTCTATTGACACATGCCCTTTTTTCTCCATGGACAAGATAGGTGCTATCATTGCAAGGGATATCTAGCTCAAACACTACAACAATGCACTAGATAACGTTTATTGCTAAAGCACTCTCCGCTAGTTTAAACGTAGGTGTGGTATGAGTAAGTACGATTCGTACTGCGTAGAATGTTATCTATGCATATACACACAGACTGACAATGAGAGTCAGAGAGTGTCTTATTACATTTTAATGTCTTGTTGGCTAGCCTGTGACTGTGACTTACCCGTCTTTCTGATTGCAATGATTATTGTAGATATGCATATGGACTCATTTCATACTTTTCTGTTCCGCTCATCATGCGCTGGCTGACAGAAAACTGGATTTTACCGGTTTTTACTGACACGTAGATATCATTCTTCATCATGCAGCTGACCGGCCAACCAACCCTGGTTCTGTGATTTCTGATGACGTGGCGGGACACATATCACAGCTTTGCTCGTCTACTTACGATCCGATAGGAATCATTTCATTATTACATCTTTTCATTCGACATAAATGCAAATGTTCTGTTTTGGGGAGAATTGATAAGGATGATGATCTTTCAGTCCTGATTGAGCCCTTTAACGCCATATTCGTCTCGGGATTTCTGCACTAAAAAGCCTCAAATGTATGTTATTGCACAATAAAAAGTAAAAAGTTTCCTTTGTTACTTTTGGGGGCCTTGAAATTTACAAAAGGCAAATTAGCAAAAATCTTTAAAAGTTTTTTTTGTTCCCTGGTGTACCTACATTACATTCTACAATGAGATGTACTTACTCAACCCAGGTAAATACTTGCATACCTAATCATACCAACAAACCATCATATCAGGCTAACAATTAAAGTTAAAATGGGAAAACCTCTCGTGTAATGCGGGTTTAATTGGACGCCGTGCGTGCGTGGTTTTATTCCTGTACAGCGTACACGTGCATACAACTTGACTTCCTATAAAGTTCTTCTTGAGGCAAGTTGATACTGCATGAGAGACTAATAAAATGCATAGATTTACTATTTACTTTTCGGCTTTATTTCGCTAAAATTTTAATCCTGAGACAACCTTTCAAGCATTTTATACATTCCTTGTGTATTTAATTTCAAGATTTTATCAGAGTTACAAAATGGATACTTCCAACATAAGTTCTACATAATTCTTTGTCAATCATTTTCCTCATATGATGTAATAAATAGGTATCTACTGAGACGCCAATCAGAGTTTAAGTAGATACTTCTCAGAAGCTTATTTGCATTGGTACCTAACCTAGGTAAGTAATATAATTTAATTTTACTTGGACGTTTCGACAGATGCCCCACGAACTGATTTGTCTAAGAGCTAATAAAGTGAATACTTCTGTAGACAATTTTCGCCTGGTGTGTTTCATCACTGTTTCATCATTGACTGCTCATGATTTTGAGCTTATTTTTCATCATCCAATTTCTAGATTAAAATATCTGCTTGCTTTTCCAGTTGCCAGCGAGTGTTAGAGGTTTCTTGCTGTTTCCTTTTCCGGACGACAATTTCAGAACGGTATAATACAATAATTTCGGAGTTTATGGGATGCGCTATCCATGCAAAATAAAGTAAATGATAGGGATTCAGTGTAAGAGAGCATGTGATGTTATGAATGTTGTGTCACGTTCAGCTAATAACTTATTTCGCCAGCATCCCTCTCTTGTTTTTCTCTGGCCGAATGCAGAGTCTCGTGATTGCCGAGTTAGTGAGGCCAGTCGAGTTGGAGAATGTTTTTAAGAGTGGTCCGCCCGCATAAGCGAGCGTCGCATGTTCCTCATCATCAGCGGCCGCCCCTTCCGACTTTATTCTGACTAGCAGCAGCGGCGGTGGCAACAGCCGTTTCGAGACTAACAGTCATCGCTTTCAACTCAAGTGTCCTCGGCTGAGGGGATCTCGGCTACCTCCGAATACTTTCAAGTCAATTTCGAGGACGGGCCTCCGCTTCTTGAAGGTCTCATTTACAATTTGCTCGGCGGGGGGTCCCCTTAGACTTCTACTCCTCTCGCAATCATCACCCAAGGCTTAGTATCGCCCATTATGACCGTTTCAAACGAAAGAAACCTCACTAAATTTTAATAGTACAATATTTACTTTAAATCTCGGCTACCTACATTTATCAAAACCTCGCTTTCATATCAACTTTTCCCCACAGAATCTCACTTTCTCTCTCTCTAGGCTTTCCGCCAATAACGGAGAAGTGCTTTGTTTTCTTCCAGAGAGAAATAATATTTCTCCCATTATTCCTTAGCTGCCTCATCTCATGCAAAAAGGCTTGGGATTACTAATGTTAGTGGGACTGAGACGAGGACGAGACCACATACATTAGAGAGATAGCTGAGAATGTCTCATATTTAAGTGCAATGTTCCTGATACGCACTTTCCTCGCCTCTCTGCCGCACTCCAAATGCTACAATCTTTTCCTCCATCTACGTGTGTGTGCCTTTGTTAAGCCAGAGGGGAAAGGAAGAGAGCTCGAAGGGCAAATTACAGTCCAGGCTGTGCGGCTATTGTTTTCTGACCTAGGACACATGAGACAGGGAAGTTAGAGTAAGCGGGTAGCATAGACTCAGAGTCTGTATAACGTTGCATAAGGAATTGCACGAGTTTCGTCTACTACTTATTCATATGCACCTACCGAAAGACGCTATTCTATCTAGCTCATCGTCAATAAAAAAATTCTAAATTACAAAAAACAGATTCCTATGAAACTTAAATAAACGCATACCATGCAGTAATATTTTATTTATTTGTCATTCAGGTAATTTTTAATATTCCCGCGCAGTGGAATAATATCCACCCGTATTTCTTTTTTTGAAATTGATGGGGACAAATAGAGTCAAGTTGGATGGAAAAATATTTGCCAGGAAAGCGAAAGGCTTCGAATTTCAGTCGATGACGGATGAAAAATTTACTTCCATTTCAGGGGGTGTGACTTTCAGCACCAAGGCCGCCCTCAATAGGCCAGTAAATTTAACCCCATGGAGCTTTATGCCTTTGTTAAAAGCATAGTAGCAGGTTTTCCCATCTTTTCTTCCTTGAAAACACGTTTATATTATATGTATTGTCATATACCAATATCTATCTTTCGTGTAGGTATTTAAATATATGATATGGTTTCATTACCTCACTATCATAAATGGTAATGGTTGAAATTGGCAATTATATATACATAGTAGATACAATGTGGCCATTAATTATAAAATGTGCTTGCCATAATATAACTTCCAATTGTACTTTAATTCATGACCGAATAAGAAATTAAAAATTTGGGCCTATTTTGCGAAAACCAAGTATGCATGTACCTATAGCAGATTTGATTTTCTATTCTTGCAGCATGATTTTCCTTTTATGCGGATCCCTTACAAGCGGAAGAGAGAGCTCTGTAATCAGTAATTCCTCCGAAAAGTATTTGTACTGTATCTTCGTTCATTTATAGTAGAGATCTCACTGTATTACAAAGCTGGGCAAGCAAGAGCCGTCGGAGCAGACCACTTGTGATGTTAATTTTCATTCCTTTCATTCCATTGGAAATAGACAATAAAAATCTCCAAAGAACATATCTTTCAGTCTTGTCACGTTGAGTGGATGGAGAGGAAAAGATCAGATCACTTCAGGCTCATCTTCAGTGCTGCTAGGAGATCAATTCGGATCGGACTTGGAGTGAAATGAACTGTTGTGTGAAGGGGTCTTCTACGCACAAAGCACATTGATATTTATTCCTTCGCCTCGCACTCAGCCCTGCTCCCCAGTTATTGAGTCTATGAGGAATTTCACTTATTGCTTTTCCCTCCTCTCCGCCCGGCACATTAACTTCTCAATAGTCTTCATGATAGAAAAGTCGAAATCCAGTTGTCGGATTTTTTACATTCTAATTCCCTCATACGACTGTAAAATTCATAGTGCATACTTTTCACTAAATAATATCTCCGTATGTGTTTGCCATTACAGATACACCGGGCAAAAAGCACTCGTTGGAATTTTACACACTACTGAACTCATGCAGTGACTCGGAAGATAGTGCTTAGCGTTTCCATGGATGCTACAATTATAATATTTCTGTTGCTAGGCGTTAAAAGCTCTGAAAAAGAATATGTTGAAATGTTTCATCGAAATCAGTCCCCAAAAAGAATGTTTTGAAACATTTCAACGAAATCATTTCAATTCATTGATTTGGACCACGACTACAATAACAACAAAATTTTCTTTTCATTTTTTTATTGGAAATAATGGCAATTATTATGACAATTTTTAAAAATATTATTAACAGCCCTGAGGAGTAATTTCGAAAGCTGTTGGCATGAATAAATCTTTCCAAAATTGTTCCAAAGAAGATGTTCTGTTTTCGTTGATTGTCTCTCTCATCATTCAAAACATTATAGAGACAGTTTTTATTAAGTGAATGGAGGGAGAGCTAACGATAATGCGGTGCTTTACATTAGTTTGAATAAGTAACTCATTAGAGTAATTATATAGCTGTGTACTATAGATAAACTTTGGGCGTAGAAGAGTTGATGCAGTTTCGTTTCAACTGTGAGGAGTGGACGGAACGGAAGAGCGTGTAGGATTTTAGAAGTTGGTTGTGGATGTAACGAATGCTCAGGTATTGTAAAGAGTTGAGGAAAATAAATAGTGGCATAGCAGTTTTGTTGTCGTAGTTAAAGCTTAGTTTTTTGGTGATGTAGGGTGTTGGTGAATGTAGCTATAGATTGGTGCACTTGAAATAGAGACGATATTTCAGGAGGAATGGGAAGAAGTTTGTTTGAGCGGGACGGGAGCTGGAAGACAAAACCACGACAATGACAAGTAATGTTGATAGCTGAGTTGAAAGGAGAAAATAATGTGGCAGGCTCTCCATTCCACGACTAGGTAGCTGTTGTAACTGTGCTGTAGCTGTATAGAGATAGAGTGGCAGTGTGGTGGTTGGGCTACAGAGGAAGTAGAGAGCGTAAAGCAAAGATCATGTATCGAAAAGATGTGCTATGTGTATAAATGGCTGGAGAGCTAAATACCTATGGCTTTGTATAAAGTTTATGGATTGGAGTAATAGGAGGTGGGTAACTTTAAGAGTAAAGTTTTTGGCTGTGAGAGTTTGTCAGTGTTCGTTTGTTGTTGGGCTGAGTGAGTTGAGGATTGAGTGAGTCTGGAAGTCTGAAGTCTCGTCGTCGACTCGACTACGAGGAGGACTAGGTTAGCTCGAGAGATAGTTAGGTTTAGGTAGCTACGGATAAATAGGTGGCTGGCTGGAGATGGATGGGTGGATGGATAGATACACATGTGAGATCTTTATACGGCGTGGAGGTTCATGGTTCCAGGGCATGGCTAACGATAGAGAGAAAGAGTAGCTCTAAGGAATGCTGAATGAAATGGAGTAGGAAGTTGTAGTAAGTAGGTAATTCAACATGGGTGTGTAGTGTGTGGAGGGAGACAGTGCTGGAGAGGACAAATGCACAGAATGAGATGAGACGCGATGGTGGTGGTTGGTGGGTGGGTGGATGTCGAGCACTTTCAACTCGACTCCGGCAGCGGTGGAGGCAAGGCAGGGAGCAGTGGCAGGCAGGCGAAGGAAGGACACGAGGCCAAGGCGAATAAATCTTGGCACATTGGGAAATGAGAAGGAGAGGAAGGAAGAGAGAGGCAGCTAAGCCCAACTAATGCGATGTAAATGCAGTCGTAGATGTGGATGTAAGAGGAGGACGAGTAATTAATATAATGATTGTGAAGGATGAGGAGGGAGCTGGAGAAACCAAACCAAATCTAACCTAACGAAACGAGACGAAAGGAATGGAAACTGGAGCAAACTACGACGACTACAGAAACAGGACATACATAAGTAGACATACTTAGAACAACTAAAGAGCCCACTTTACTTTCTCCGTGCACACAAATGCCAGACGCCGCTGTAGTACAGCCAGCTCCTTCTTCTTCTTCTTCCATGGAGTCTCCTGCCTAGTGCCTGGTGCCTGCCCTTTGATGAAAATATTACGAGGACCAACAACCATTTTACACGGATCATTCATTACCTCCTGCAATTACAATCATTTCCTTTTATGACTCTCCAAGACATTACTGCATATTTAGGCAAGAAGACATTCTAATAGCCAAACTCTCCCTCACCCACAATTTCCTTTCCCCACTTTCACTCTCTCTCTCTCTCTCTCTCAGTACTCGCCTCTTTAGGTACAAGTGAAACCACCAAACACACCCTCACCCATTTACCCGCTTATTTTCACACAGCTTTCACAGCATCCGAATTTAGTATCATACACAATCTTAGCTCTGGGTTGCTGGGTACAGATAAAAATTCCCTCACACCAAATACTCAGAATAGCTCTAGCAGCATTAGCCCAATGTGTCGCATGATAACACAACTGTTTTAAAGAATCAAAAATATATGACCCCTAAAGTTTTAATTCTTCTTTGGAAATCTTTCCATTGGCTAGTATTAAAACTAGACACTTGATACTTTCCCACCAAAATTCGACAATAATAAAAAATATTTCCAAACTAAGTGCGCAAGAAAATCTTAACAAAAAATAATCCCAAAATGATATTTTGCAAACGGATATAACTTCCATAATCTTCCATAATTTTATTTCCGATTGCAGATTTAAATAGGCGACCAACAGAAAAAAATTGACTGCGTATAAACAGTTATTTAGTTAGCCAAAAAAATAACGAAGTATAGAAGAGAGCACGAATGTGTAAACGAAGTATAGGCCCCCAATGTGCTAATAAATTTGAAGTTTCTAATCATAATAAGCATTTACTCTAGTAGCATCAACGATAATGTTAGAAATGGGACAAAGTATATCCTGCCTTGTGGCAGTCCATAAAATATGCATGGTCATAATAGCGAGAAGATTTCAGTATGAAATGAAGAATTAGTGTATTTGTGTGTGTGTAAGATGAATATAAGGATATTATTATGTAGTGCATATATAAATGGCAGCATTTATGGACAAATAGGGAACTAGAGAGCAAAGTAAAATAAAGTATGTTGGAATTTTCGAATTTCATTAAATTGTGTACAGCTCAAAACTATTGAATTTTACTATTGCAATTTATTTACGAGTTAGGCATAACAATGTAAAAACTTTTGCGGAGTTCCATTTTGGACTATAGTGAGTGTGTGTATAGAGACTAATGGAAAATGCTGCTTTACTCTTTGTAGTCGAATGACAACATGTTTGAAGTCAGTGAAACTTTTTCATGTTTACGACTTGGAGAATAACATCAGGGTTCTCTTCATTCTTACAATTTACATATAAAATCCTATCTCTATCTACTTTCTCTTTATATTTATGCGAAATACATAACTAACAATAAATTTCCACGTAGAAAAAGATGAGAGGACTACACATAAGTCTAAATGCATCAGCAATCTTCATATTTCATTTAGATTATTGTAATTTGTATACAGTGAAAGTAATGAGAAAACTTTTGTCGCCGCAGCAGAGTTGCCCGGTGCGAAACACTGAGAGTGAGTGAAAGCTCTAAAAAGTAAAAGTATCTCTGAACTAAAGTGTGGACCATTCATTACTTTCCGCTTGAATCAAAGTGAGTAAAGTGTTATGTTGTGTGGAGCTACGTTATCCACACCTATCCGCCTAGCTCTCTTTGCCAGATGAACCTGATACAGTTTACTTACTCTGCCCAACTTCATTGCATCCTGCCTCATTCAAACTTTCCAATCCGTACCGTCCTAAATCACTTCATGACTGACTTACAAACATCCCTTATACACACACTACTCTACTATACATACATGCAGCTATAGATAATCAATTCACTCTAATGCATAATGATCATACATAACTTGCTTGATTATTATTTACTTCATAATGCACTTTATATAATACAACACTATTCTTTACACACGAATATATACTAAAATCTCCTTCCTTTATGCATATATTTTAAAGCTTATATTACATATTATACGTAATAACAATTACAACGGCTACAAATTATAATTTCATTATTATACAGTACCTAATAATTAATTAATTATTGTTGGTGGGTAAATAGAGATAGTTGAGGAGTTGTGATTGTTCCAAGTGGATTATATATGACGTACCGAATAAGATAGTAATAATAATATAGTGAGTAGGGTAGTAGGGAGTAGCGGGTAGAGTTCAGTTCGATCAAGCTCAAATAAGCTCTCATTTGGCGGATTAACACAATTCTGCGACTTGGATTACTTTCTACAGTAGGAATTGAAGGAGGAATGAAATTGCTCTTTGCAATGGAATCTGGTGGAGCTGGAGGAATCTGCTGTGTTTGGATTTTGGAGACTGCCATTAGACAAGTTCACTTTGACTATCACCATCATCATGTATATCAGTGCTGGGGCCTATACATAAATATATTTGTGTGGCAATAGATATATCTTCAGAGAAGTAGACTACACTTTCTCCGATCTCTAGTCAACGCAGATACTTATTGCATCGCATCATTGCAAATGCTAAAACGTCTCTAAGCTTCACTCAGATTTACGTTGACGCATGTTTTTGATGAATTACTCAGTGAATCAAAGGGCGCCTTGCATTTTCCACGTAACAAGTCTTGTGTCACTTTTTTGCTACGCAGCTCTGTTTGCTCTGAGGATGAGGTGCATTTCCATTCTAGTCTGCGATAATGGTGAACCCGGAAAGCTAAAAGGCATTATAAACTCCGCTCAAATAAATTCAAGTTGGATAATCGATTGTCTGTTTGCTTTTGGCATACTTTTTTACCGAAACTACAGGGTCCTTTGACATTGCCTTACCAACTACGTAGTAAATTTAATCTGATGGCAAAAACAAAACAGAAATACTTCCTCTAGTGCCCAGACATATAATTTAATAAGACTATAAATAGGTACTTACAATTTTTCCACAGGAAGGAATCTCAGATGATACGAGATCTCGAACGGATATGTGATAGGCACTCTAACCATTCATGTGTTTATTTCCAAGATTTAGTCCATTAATAAGCACCGTATCTTCTATTCATATATTATGCATTGTCTAAGAATAAGAAGAGGAAACAAGTTGTACATCTGTAAGAGAAAAGTTGATGAACAGGCTATGGATGTTCCATAGAGACGTGAAAGGATTGGAATTGAGACGTCAGTTTGATTGATTTGTTGGAACTTTCATGATGTGCATTGTGCGAAAGTCAGTAGAAGATTAAGATAAGTGGGAGTGAATGAATCAATAGCAGAAATAAAATCCAACCAGGATTCAGTAGATAACATCTGCGGAGAAAGTTTTAGAGGAAGAGCACAGAGCGCCCCCTGAAGTCAGGACGTCATCTTTGGATGCACACAGCTGCTGTGACAGCTATAGCTATGGAGATGCCCTCAAGAGTGAGAGTTAAAGGCACAAAGGCTAAAAGGTGCACTACTAAATTTCAGGTGAAAGTGATATGTCAGGAATACATAAATACATAAATAGTAAATGCAGAGATTCTTCTGCGTAGTTGTATTGTGCCATCGCAGACAACTATAAATGGATAAAAAAGACACGCTATGAAATAGAAGAAAACGATTGAACAGTGATACGGCATGTTTTTATGGAACAAAACAACTTTCAATCATGAAAGTCTATTGATTCATTTATTATAAAAATAAGATAAAGAGTTGCCATTTTGTATCGCCATTTCTAATAGGAATAGGCGTTCCCGTTCCTTGCCACTGTTTTATCATATATTTTAAAATTTGACAACTATGCATGGCTTTTCACTCCGGATAAGGATACAAATATAAAGTTATTGAACTTACGAGAAGTTAAAAATTGTTCAACTTTATTACAAGATGTTAGGATGTTACATTACAAACCGTTTAGGTAAGTAGTTTACTAGAAATGTATTTCAAGGGATTTTGATAAGCACGCATAAATTCCAGTTTTCAAAACATTAAAAATGCGAAAAATTAAGACGGCGTAAATTATAGAACAAATGTATTTATTTATTTTCCAAGTCAAAAATTCTGCTTCCAAATTGTGCAGATTCTTTTGTTGTAATTGTGGAATGATTGGCCGTATTCATTAGGAAGGTGAGTAAAAGTTTTGTTTTTATTAGCTGAATGTACTCGTGCGTAAGGCGAAGAGAGCGGGGCGGGGGGAGAAGAAATGAATGAAGTAGAAGTCTTTTAGGGGTACGTACCTGTGTATAAATAGATTGGTTACCTATGTAAAGAAGTAAGCCTCTTCTTTTCAATTTCTAGTGCGCTTAAGAATAGAGTTCCTTTGTCGCCTCTAAGTTTATTGTGTGCAGAGCGTAGTTGTTCGTGGTTCTATGATTTACGATGTAGGAAGTTACAAATGCTATGCACTTTTTATGTATGCTGTTCCCTTGTTGGAAAAGAAAAGTACCTAGTGCACTTCCACAAAACATCGACAATGGCAATGGCACGGGCTTTGTTGTGCATGTGAGCCGACTGTAACTTTGTATAGGAGGACGAGACGATGTAAAGTAGGGATAAGCCACGAAAATATACCTTTGCAGAAAGCTAAAAAATAAAAGTATCGAGTGTCTCCTTTCAAGCCATAAAAATAGAAGATCGGTGAATGAATTATGGTCCTTGGAAACGACAAAGACATCAAAAATCAAGTAAAGTGGATGAGAGGGCTGCAATATATTTATGGCCACCTGAGTAAATACTCTCTTCGAAATCATGTTTTAGCTACAGGAGATTTCCCTACTCAAATGCTTCCTCAAAAGTAATTGTAATCATCAATAAAAACTCTTTCCCATATATTTATGGCCACTGAGATATGTTTCTAAACCTACGACTTCCAATCACAAAAATTATTAGATATATCTTATCACACTTATATGACACATGGAATGAAGTTGAATCCCCAGAACTCACAGAAACAACGCCAGAATCAAATATTCCCGATTTTCAAATTTCTCGAATTATTCCAGGCGCAAAAAATTTTTCGTTATAGCACCTCCTTCGCTTTCTTGTAATGCCATTTTGGGGACTTGTTCACCAATTTTAGCGAAAGGTGATTGTAATTCATTTCCAAAGTTGTCAAAATTTTCTTGCCACCAGGAAAGTTAGAAAATGAACCCCAGCCGATTATTAAAATTTAAGTGCAGGAGCAGTGAAAAATAATAAAATCACAGCAAATAAATTAAATTCCAATAAGTGATAAAAAAAATAAAAAAGCTTCACTAGTCGGGAAATCACACACTAACGCTTATAGGTCCTTAGTCCTATGAGCTGTAGCTGTCGCGTTAGCCCGTCCGTATGGCATTTTCCACCAATTACGAAAATGCTAACAATTAGTAAAGCAAAAGTTGAACTGAAACTAATTAGTTTTAAAAATGACACCTTTTAAAATATTTGTTGGGTATTGTTACTTTAGTGAATAGTTGAAGAAGATTGTGTTAACCTACTTAAACTATAAGCAGACATTTCCCATCTGAATTGGATTGTAAACGTATACCTATATTGTATGATATTCGTTTCTAGAAGTATGTAAGTATATTGGGGAAGTGTTGTTTGTATGAGGTATAGTTACTGGCGGAGGTATATCCGGATGATGGGGAATTGAGTTGAACCACTTGAACGTATTCATCGAAGGCCTATTATGGCTCTCTATTTGTAAGTCCTAATTGCGTTTAAAATGTATTTTTGTGGGTAATGGAGGCCGCTCATGTAGTATTTGCACTAGATCTAGTTAAGATATGAAAAGCGGGTAATCAATGGAGAAGTAGGTAATAATAATAATATTATGTCTCATCTGGAGAGAGGAACTGAGATCGGGAGTCTTGATAAGCGGGAGAGGAAGGCTGTCCGTGTCCACCTAACTTCCACTCCATTCCACGCACCACAGAATAGAATACTTTTCCGCTATTCCCTCAGTAGTAGTCCTCGTCCGATCTACGTCTCTCTCTCTCAGTCTGATGGCTATGCGAATCCTGATTCCTTTGCCTGATTTGCCTCACTTGCTATTACGTTTTATGAAGATAAACGCCAGTGAGTAGACATAGGACTATAATATTTACTTGCTATTTTTGTACAGCGAGGCAGGAGATGTGTGGGGATACGTAGAGGAATGTGTGTCTTGTCTAGGCCAAACATAATTGTGATATTAGGGGTGATTTAGAGGTAACGGATGTAGATAGTCTGTATGGGTAGTTTAGCAGTTATTTGTTTCTGTATCTGCATCAGGAAATACATAAAATGAGTGGAGTGTGTATCTGTTTTGTGTGGCATGTACTTAGGTTCCAGTATGAAAGCTTGTCGGGCTGGAGAGCGAGAGAGGAGGCCATGTATGAGATTCGCACTATCTTTACTGTAATCGAATTGCTTCGTTTCTGGTCTCTAGTGTGACTGGATAGCTTCGTTGACTCCATTCTGTTTGTTGAATGGGGCCTAATTCAATGCTAGCCCCTCTACTACTTTCGCTTCTTGACTCTATAGTGAGGAGGGGACGTCCATTCATTACGTCTCCACTTCTAGCCACATATTTATTTTTAATAGCAGACCAAACTCCAATTTTACATTCCATAGTTTCATGCTTTAATAGTGCCCCTAATATCTCATTGACTCTATTTATTTTAATGCTGACGACACTAAGAAATTATAGACGCCCTTCTAAATCTTAAAACGCTCTTATAATTTTCTACAAGGTAAACATGTTCGTCAAGCTAGAAGCCAAAGCTTAAAACGTCCTTGTAAAACTAAAATATTGGTTGAGGTAAGGCTGAGGGTAAATCCATACCTATCTATGCATTATTTTCAATTAGGTTAGGTTAGGTTTCCTCGAACGCGGTCGTGGACTGCCCTGCATATAATGAAGCGGCAGTTTTAAATATTTACCCTGAGCCTTACTTCAGCCAAAATATTGGCTCTACACTATGTGCACATTCCTTAAAGCATTTTGTAGTGGATTTTATATTGAAGAGGCTGCTGCTTTTGCATAGTGAATATTCGTATAGAGCAAGTTGTTATCCGTAGAAGAGAATGTGGCTGTAGAAAGGTTTTACTAACTAAGTGTAGGTACTTAAGTATAGAGGACGGGATATCATGGAGGAGTGAAGTGTGTGCATGTTGTCTATCGTGGTTGATGTGGGCTTTAGTGATATTGAGGATTGGAGGGAAATAGAAGGAAACCACCTCGAAACATTTGACAGTGTCTTTTTGCTACCATTTTCCTAGTCAACTGAACGTAGTATCTGAATTATCTACGGTATGTTGTCTTATAGCATTAGCCTGATGTTAGCTAAGGGCTGTAGAAAATTCTTTGTGTTTTTAATCGAGCTCTTGAGATTTCAGACGGGAAACAATGGGAGGGAAAGTGAGCAGGATAGAAGTATGTAATAGCCAAGGAAAAACCACATAATAGCATGTCCTTTAATACAAAGTAATCATCTTGCGGAGAATAGGATTCTTCACAAGATCCGATGTCCCTCTCTACTATCTCTACACATTCTACACCCTCTTTCTCCACTCACACACACAGGGCCACCACTAATTCTCAACACTACCACTTTTCAACCGTCACTGTGCTTTCTGGCTCGTAGGCCCAAGTCCTTGTGGCACTATTTACTATAATCATTCATTTTCTAGGACGATAGAAATAGCACAGGCTATTTTTGTGAATATACTTAAACAATTAACCTATCCGTTGGCATGAATCTTAGCAAAGGACTTGAGGATAAACATAAAATATGAATACTCATTTATTTATTGTCTGCATGCAATTTTAAACTGACAAAATTGTAATTGTATAAAAAAAATCCGTTCATTCAAAATAATTATTTGACAAAATATTGTAAGATTTCAGGCAAGAAAAATCTATTTTCGGTGAATTTTGCCTGCACGTTACTCCACTTTTGCAGGTATTCATAAAAATTAGTGGCATAATTTTTTGGGTGAGGCAGGTCCGTCGGCGACGATTAGGTACATAAAATCCGTCCTTTTAGTGGGCTTTTCGAAACAAAAAATTGACTTTCAAAAATATTTCCACATTACGATATTAAACTTGGTACTTACACAAATATTAAACACTACAATTATAATTTTGTATTGGAAGTGTGCCATTGAAAAGTATTGCACACATAGGAGACAGGATATGAAATGTGTTTGGATAACATGGAGCCACCCTGTAGGTTAAAAGCAATATGTCGGAGATGCAATACTTCTTCCTTTCATCCAACTCCACAGCAAATGTAGTTAAGAAGTAGATTGCATCATCTTCAAAATCTCAACATGGATAATAGCATTCGTATCTACTAAATATGGAAATAGCATTACGCAATACGTTAATGAAGTTTAGTCGTGGTTAGTGCCTTTTCATTGCATTGTGCCCGTGGTTCGGATTGCCACTGTAATTGAAGGAAGGGAAAAAATAATTCTGCAGAATCGAAGAAGGTTGTTATTTGGGATTGTGTGTGGGCATTGCACACGCTCTGATACGTTTTTAATGTTAAAGACCATGAAAAGGGACTCGGTATAGCTATAGCTCAGTCAGATTAATGCATTCATCTTAGACATCAATGCCTATTGTAAAATATAAGACAGGACAGGAGCACTAGGAGTAAGTATCGGATAGGCAGAGTGAGATTGGAGGATTAGGAGTTTAGGAGTAGTGAATTGGAGGATAATGGTATGTAGTGTGTAGGGAAGGCGAAGGATTATGGATGCAAGAGCCTGGGTTTCCTTAGCTTTTTGGTTGTAGGCGGAGAAGAAAGATGAAGACTTGTTCTGTACTACAAACAATTCAAGTGTCAATTCACGGAGAACTCGGCACTTCACTTTTGCTAGGACTTTCCCCAACTCCATTATAGTCGTGTGCAGTGCAGGCAGTGCAGGCAGTGCGGAGTGGGAAGAGGAGAAAGGCGTTCGGTGCTGTGGTGGGATATGATAAATTAATATGAAACGAAAGGCTGGAAACAAAAGGAGTCCCATTGCATAATACAATAAGTAGTTGTGGGAGATATGATGGAGATAATTCTAGTCGGGGTGTACATGGAAATTGGATAGGGACGAAACGGGACTGAAATGGCAAGAAAACGCACACTAGAATCAGATGGATGTTCCACTTGAGCGGGAAATAGCTCGAAGCTAACATACCGCATACCGTGCATCGGACAGTTATGATGTTTTGTAATAATTGATCTGCTCTGATTCGAGCTGACAAGGATTTGTATCTGTCTGCACGCCTTCGACGACAACGCACTCGCATCTTCTGCCGCTACGATCTCGGCTCGTGCACTTCCTCCCAACCCATCCCATCACATCCATCCCAGCTCCATTCCACTTTCTCCATTAACTTTCTCAAAGAGAAAGTAAAGCCAAGTCACGCCAACACTGAAAGGAAATCCTCCACCAAGCTACACTCATTCCAACTCACTCCCGAAACAATATAAAACAACAAAATCCAAAACAAACTGCTTGCACTGAAGACTAACAACAACACAACACTATTACATCCACTCAACGTTCCTCTCTTCTTCTTTTCGATTAGTATCTTTTAAGTAGTTGCTGCAACGACGCTTTCTACTTATTCCACTTTTCTTATTTATTTATTTATTTATTTATTTGTTTCATACTTCATTACTGATATTTCTAAAAACTTATTATCATGTAATATAATGCCAAATAAATAAGACATCTCCTGGTGAGTATAGACTTAATTTATTCGTCACTACTACAGTAATTCTG